>CM053783.1:375035216-375132716 GCA_028749045.1 Cupressus sempervirens
GTGATTCAACATGAATCCATCTCTCATGAGAATAAATGGAACACTTAGCACTCATTGGATCTAGGTGATGCTCACAGGGGTGAAGCACCGGGACTTCCCGGGAGGTCACCCATCCCAGTACTACTCCAGCCTGAGCGCGCTTAACTACGGAGTTTCCTCCACAATTAAACCCAAAGCTTGCAACCCCATTTGCAAAACCTTCACCAAGTGTTGTGCCTTATGAACCATTCATTAGAAAGCCCCTTAAGCTCATCAATTGATAAGTAGGACATGATTTCCACAGCTAGTCAAATTGTGATGTGAATATCAGGATTTAACTGTGTGATTTTGAGTCAAACTCGATAACCCATGTTTCATGAGTAGTGATTCAACATGAATCCATCTCTCATGAGAATAAATGGAACACTTAGCACTCATTGGATCTAGGTGATGCTCACAGGGGTGAAGCACCGGGACTTCCCGGGAGGTCACCCATCCCAGTACTACTCCAGCCTGAGCGCGCTTAACTACGGAGTTTCCTCCACAATTAAACCCAAAGCTTGCAACCCCATTTGCAAAACCTTCACCAAGTGTTGTGCCTTATGAACCATTCATTAGAAAGCCCCTTAAGCTCATCAATTGATAAGTAGGACATGATTTCCACAGCTAGTCAAATTGTGATGTGAATATCAGGATTTAACTGTGTGATTTTGAGTCAAACTCGATAACCCATGTTTCATGAGTAGTGATTCAACATGAATCCATCTCTCATGAGAATAAATGGAACACTTAGCACTCATTGGATCTAGGTGATGCTCACAGGGGTGAAGCACCGGGACTTCCCGGGAGGTCACCCATCCCAGTACTACTCCAGCCTGAGCGCGCTTAACTACGGAGTTTCCTCCACAATTAAACCCAAAGCTTGCAACCCCATTTGCAAAACCTTCACCAAGTGTTGTGCCTTATGAACCATTCATTAGAAAGCCCCTTAAGCTCATCAATTGATAAGTAGGACATGATTTCCACAGCTAGTCAAATTGTGATGTGAATATCAGGATTTAACTGTGTGATTTTGAGTCAAACTCGATAACCCATGTTTCATGAGTAGTGATTCAACATGAATCCATCTCTCATGAGAATAAATGGATCCATCTCTCTCTCTCTCTCTCTCTCACACACACACACACACACACACACACACACACACACACACACACATACACACACACACACACACACTCCCATTTATTCTCATGAGAGATGGATTCATGTTGAATCACTACTCATGAAACATGGGTTATCGAGTTTGACTCAAAATCACACAGTTAAATCCTGATATTCACATCACAATTTGACTAGCTGTGGAAATCATGTCCTACTTATCAATTGATGAGCTTAAGGGGCTTTCTAATGAATGGTTCATAAGGCACAACACTTGGTGAAGGTTTTGCAAATGGGGTTGCAAGCTTTGGGTTTAATTGTGGAGGAAACTCCATAGTTAAGCGCGCTCAGGCTGGAGTAGTACTGGGATGGGTGACCTCCCGGGAAGTCCCGGTGCTTCACCCCTGTGAGCATCACCTAGATCCAATGAGTGCTAAGTGTTCCATTTATTCTCATGAGAGATGGATTCATGTTGAATCACTACTCATGAAACATGGGTTATCGAGTTTGACTCAAAATCACACAGTTAAATCCTGATATTCACATCACAATTTGACTAGCTATGGAAATCATGTCCTACTTATCTATATAATTCTTTCCGAGAACCCTAATTTCTCACCTTGTCAAAAATCTGAATAGTATTTATCAAAATTAGATTAGCAAATTGAATTTTTACACTAAATACAATTTGAACATTAAAAATTAGTTTCACTTCCATACAAAACCTAAAATGACATAAAATTCATTTTAAAATTTATAAAATCTTTATCTAAATCAACCAATTTTCGTTTCAAAGATGGATGAATCAGCACCCAATATCTACTGTTCCACCATCAATTATTTTAGCTTGCTATATATAATTAATATAGGTTATGATTATTCCAGTGAGAATAATCCTCCGTATAGGTTTGAGTGATTTGTACGTCTATCCTATGCTACCAAGCACGTCTCTGGAGATTTGAACTTGCATATGGCTCTTCTTTTCACAGGGCTCTCCCTTTCCCAAGAAAGTGAAGAAACCTTCCCAGATGCAATCCAAATTCAATATATAGAGTTCAGTTTGTGGGCTACTCTGATTGAAGTACACTACTCGCCTCTGATTTTAATAATGAAATGTGTCTTACTAATTTTTATCAAAAATTGTGCAGGCACATATAGAAAACAAATACCAACTTTTTAGCAGACTTCCCACAACGATGTTGAGGAAACCATTTCGAGATCCCATAGCATCGAAAAATTGATAAGAAGTAAATCATGTTGCAATAACTTGGGCTTCTTTTGATTTCGTCAATGTTTTAGTCATGCTCATTGAGAGAATTGCTTATCATTGTAAGGGCTTGATATTCTTAAGGAGATTTAATCAATTTCTTAAAATAAAAGAAGTTCTTTTCCTCCCTCAGCATTGTGTTGGTATTACAAGTAGAGTTTTGGGTGTAAACATTTGTCTAGATTGACAACTTTTGATTACTAAATGAATATGAAATTATTCTATGTGCACAACATTGGATCATTCTTTTAGGCCCATATGAACTATGGACATCATTGGTTTGATAGGTTTGATAGTGAGGGTCAGGTTAGAGTTTTCTTTTCGTGATGCTATCAAATTTTTTTCAAACTGTAGTGAAATTTGTATTATTCGTTCCTTCATTAAGGCAGAAGATTATAGTTTTATTTATATTAAGTGAATTTATATTATATTATTCTTGATTTCTGATTGGTGGAAGTTATTTTTGGTGGTGGTCTGTTTATTTTATCAACAAATTTGTTAAATATTGCATGTTGTGTCTGTTGGCATTAGAAATATCGTTCACGTGGATGGTTTGTACTTCCACATTTGACATAATGCACATTCAGTTGGAAATAATAGAACACTACACAATGTTAAAAGAACTTGATGTGATTAACAATTAGACTGCAAGAAAATTGATTTATCAAAGTACAACCAAGGTTGAAGCTCAACCTCTATTTTGTCTGTCATGGATGCCAATTTTGTACAATTTACTCTTAGAACTTTTAAATAGGAGAATTTTTTATATAATGATTTGGGGTTTCAATTATTAACTCTGTAATTTTGAAACAAGCTCAAAGGATATACAAGGGAAATATATTATGCACTTAATAGGGCATTGAATGGGGTCATGAATAATAATTAAGGATGTTTAGGTTTGCACTTTGTCCTAATTCAGGTATGATTTATAGGAATCTTTGTGTAACGATTTAAGATTTCAATTATTAATTCTATTTTAGGGTCATAGTATATTTAAGGGCAATATATTATACACTTAGTGGCGCATTGAATGTGTTGGAAGTATTAATTTCTTCAACTACCCTCCATCCATCAACCATTTGTAGCCAACGTCTTGCTGCCTTAGTCGTTAATAGTAGACAATTTGTCATCCGCCGAAAGCCATCCAGTTGTGGCATTTAATAATAATATTTTATATGATATGTAATAAGTGTGGTAGAAATTCTAGACATTTCTTAGACCTCTATAAATAGAAGCTTTATGTAATGTATTCAGTAAGGTAGCAAGACAATAAAATTAGTTTCTTTCTGTAGACACCTAAAAACCTTTAGAAAATAAAGTATTTTTATTTTCTGAAAAAGTCTTGATGACATCATCATTTATTAATTAATTAATTAATTAATTTTTATGCCATTAAATCCCTTTATCTTAATTAAAAATATTTAATTAAGGAATCCCTCCCTAAAATGTTTAAATCTTATTTAAACATTATTTCCTTATTTATTAATTATTTAATTAATAAATTGACCAAAAATCCTAAAATAAATAAAAAATTTATTTTTTGCCCAAAACTTGGCCAATTTCCTTATGACCAATAACCACTTCCAAAATCTTCTAATCCTTCTTTAATTTCGATTAAAGGCTAATCCCATCATTTCCTACCCCTAATCCCAACTCAAAATATTTAATTAAGATTAAATATTAATCCTCATGTTTATTAAAAAAGTTTTAATAAATATCTCCTCAACCCAAACCCTTGAAATGAATAAAACTTTATTTATTTCTTAAAAATCTAATTTATCCTCATCCTAAGAAGTTCTAGACTCTTCTAGAAAGTCTTCATCCTCATCCTAGGAAATTCTAGACTATTCTAGAAAGTCTTTATCCTCATCCAAAGTCTAGACTCTTCTAGAAGATGTCTTTAAACCTAATCCTAATCCCCTCCTAACCTTGTCACATTCCCTAAACATGGGTTAAGACTTACTAACCCAAGCCAAAGTTAACAAATATCTCCTCCTTCACCCACCCTCATTAAATGCCATCCACTTGCCTATCCCTAAGCTAATCCTAAACCATCCTAATCCATCCTCTAATCATTTGCACAAGCCTAAGCAAGATTAAAACCTTCCTAATCAAGTCCAAGTCGAATTTTCTCTCATCACCCTCAAAATATCTCAACCATAAAACTTTATGAAGTCCACTAGGTCATAAATGACTCTTACAAGCCCTTTTATTGCTCTTACAAGTCATTATGAGGGTCTTTATGAAGATTTTATCCCTTGAGCCTCCTTTGTTGACTCATCCTTCCCCTTTCCTCCATCCTCTCACCATGTGACATGTGTCACTCCTTGATTGGCTATAAGGAAGCACAATCCATGTGCTCTCCTCTCATGCAATCTGAGCCCTCCATAAGCTTTTTCCCATCCTTGCATCTTAGCCCTCAAACCCTCAAGCCTCTTGCCTATAAATTGGATCCTTCCCCTTTGCAAAATAACACAATCCATAAAGTAAATTTATAATGCTCTTTTGAGAGCCAAATCCATACTAAAGCCATCTATCCACACCAAAAATTCACAATCATCCATTGAAGCTTTTGGAAGCATATTGAGCATACATCCTATCCTTTTAGATAAAGCTACTCAACAAGAGAGCTTCTTATTGAGAGAGTCCATTAATGGCTCATATTCTCAATTGAGAGTTCATCTTAGTCTATCTTGAAGTTTATGAATTTTGTTTAGTTTGTAGAAGCTTTATTTAAATTTGGTTTCTATTAGCATACTAACATTGCTCATATACATTTTGGCACGCCCGGTGGGACCCCGCATGAGTCATCTTCATTAGCTTTTTTAGTCAAGTTTTGTATGTCATTTGCTGATTTTGGCTAATTTTACTTGTTTTTGTGATTGGTAGGATTGTATAAATTGGTTTTGTAGGTCCACATGAGCATGAAGAAGACAAAGGAACTCATAATCTATCTCATAGTGTTTGAAGATTTTTCAAGCTTATAGGTGGACAAAGAACTTGGAATTCTTCTTCCTCTTCTTGTCTATATTCTTCTTATTCCATCTACTTCTTCTTCTTCTTCTTGTGGGAGATCTTGGCCATTTTTTTTTTTTTTAAGGAAGCAAAATCATACACACTTCTTTTTAGTGCTTAAAATGAACCCCCAAATCATACTTAAATCCATTAAAAAATTAAAAATGTGCAAAAAAGAAAAAATCTTTTAACAAGTGAAACTAAACCAATCTAATCATTTGCATCCTTGCAACATCAAGGTTTTAGATGCATTCATGCAAAGTTAGGAACACTTCATTTTTGGGAATTTAAAAAGAACTTCAAGTTTCCATTTCAAAAGGTTCAAAATCAACACTAAGTGCACACTAAAATCTAAATCAAACTCAAAGCATCAATCAAGGATAAAATGAACCTCATTTGCAAATATGTTAAAGTTCTTTTAAAAATCTCATGAAAACTAAGAGTCCTAAATGGTTGCCAAAATTGTCCTAAAAAGCTTTGTTATTTGTTCCAAACAAATGTCTTGTTGCAAAATCTTGAATGTTTCTTAGGTTTTTTATGCATCAAAACAATCTAGGAATATCATTTTTGGGCTTAAAACATGCAAACTAGAACACAAAATCTTGAATGAAAAGCAAATTCCAAAGAGTCATTTTAACTTTTGAGTCCAAAAAAAATCTTGAATGATCTAAGGTTAAAACAAAGCACTTCAAAGTTTTTAAAAGAACACACAAAATCTCAATCTTGAATGCTCAAAGGAAAAAACTTGAATGTTTAATCACTTGTCTTTGAATGCATGTTGCTAAAATCACTCTTGAGTGCCATGGATTAAAATCAAAGTTTGTTTTTTTATGAATGCATGATTAAAAAAACAAATCCAATCTTGAATGCCATAGATCAAATAATCATCTTTTGGAGCATAAAAAGAATCTACATTTTTGTAATCTTTTAAGTTATAAAAACAAATAAAAATGCTTTGAGTGAGTTTGTCATTGGACTCACCCTCTTTAATCACCCATCAATTTAACCATTGGTTGCAATCTCAATGCCATCTATGGGGATGGGTCCACCTAAGAGGGTGTTAAGTGCTCCACGCAAATCAAACTCCACTCACTTGGGTTTTTAGTGGTTTTTCTAAGTTAGAAAATTCCTTGAATGCACATTAATCTCGCTCACACTTCATTTGGGCACTAAAATTGAACAACTATTGACGTGGAGGGCCTCCGAGTGCACGCTTGGCAATCGAGTTTCACACATCTTTGTTTTGGGCTTAAAATAAACTCACACTCAATCTTGAATGGCTAAAAATCAATGAACATCGCATGGTTTTGACGCATTTTCAATGGCACTCGCATTTCTTATGTTGACGATCTCTCGACTTTCATTATGCTAATGATGCTGTCAAATTGGAATGAGCATTGTATGCCATAATCACAAGTGTCTTCAATCATAGCTTACAAAATTTAAATCATCAATTGGAATGAACGCGTGTCTTTTAAAGCCCAAGATCATGTATGTGGTCTTGTTTTACACTTTTTAGGAGGCCTGCTTGGGGATTTCATCACCCCTTGGGATGACCTCAACTCCAGCATTCCAGCAGAGTATAAAGATCAAGAGGTGAATCCAAAGACACCTCTCTTGGGATCAAAATTTTGTCACTCGGGCTAAGCCTCAAGGAACTTTATACCCTTGAGAAGCGAAAGAGGAGAAGTGAGTTACCGCTCCTCTCGGCTGTGTGACATCTTTTTGGTTTCATCTACGGATTTGGGCCTCATGTACCTTGCGTATATCGAGGACTCCCTAGCTAAACCAAATTTCATCCTTGTAGAAAGCTTCCTAGGATGTTGGTGTGTTTGACGTGCTTGCTCAAAAATTTTGTCTGCTTATTTGTTCATAGCTTTTGAATGAATGTTTGCCAACTTTGGTCAAAATCCCAAAAAAGAAAAAATCTTCCAGCTCAAGGCATACTTAGCGTAGTCACTGCCTCATCAGAAAATCATCCAAGCTCCGTCGCTGCAACCAAATCTATCTAGTTCCTTGCTTTAGAACAATCCCAAATCCAAAGTCTCTCCAAATCATCCCCCCCTAGCCAGCTAGAAACCCAATCCAAAATCACACCCAAGCCTTTAGAGAGTTGTTGTCATTCTGCTAGAATTTGTTATCCAATCAATCCTACTAATCAACCAATCTCACCAAGGTTATCCCTCTAACAAAGCATTGTCTAGGGTAATCTAGCTTTGTCACTTGCATCCCTCATCACCTTGAGCTAAAGGTTGGGATCCACAAGTGGTCAATCTCATGTCATGCCCATAGGATCATTAGTCTATCCTCAAGTTGACACAGCCACCACCAAATCCAGCACATAGGAAAGCAAAACTCTCACTTTTTGACAACATACCCTTGAAGTCTTCCACCCACAAGACAGCCAAAAATCTCCAGCCAATCCTCCTTAGGTCTGTCATACAACTTTGACTCTCCCTAGGAAATCTTTCATCAGCCAATCCAAAATCTGTGCTTAATCCAAATCCAACCATGAGCTTCCATGTTCATCCATATGCAAGAACCCATCCCCATCAAACTCATCATCAAAGCATGAAGTACCAATCCTATCATGATGTGTTTGGTCGCATTATCCTTGCTCCCGCCACCTCCTATTCCAATGATGATGAAAATCTTGTTGACTATGACGGGTATATTCAAAGCCTTAGAAACATTCCCCCAAGCATCCCCCAAAATCCAAGAGTTATTCCAAACTATCTAGTCATGCCATCTGATATTCCAGCTTCCCCTCCATCACCCCATCAACCAAGCTTCCAATCTTCCACCCCCATCACACTAGCTATTCCTATCAATCCACCTCCACCTTCAACACACGAGTCTCCAAGGAATCTCCTAGAGGAAATACAAGAAAAGTTTCCTCCAACAGTCAATAAGCCATGTCATCTAATCCAAACATGTGAAGTAGTCAGTGATGAAGCTTCCCCATCTATAATATCACCTCCATCTCCCATAGCTATCAGCCCCATACCATCCATCAAATTTCTTAAAATCCTTCCACTTCCCGCAAGCATCAAAATCCCACCACCTGTCAAATCCTTCCAAATCCTATCCACATCGCCTCCAAGCATTTCCCAAATCTCTCGTAATGACCCTTATGCATCCATCTTCTACTCTCCCATCTCCACTACTGAATCTCCCATTTATCCATCCGCTGCCTTTGAAGAATCCATCCCTTCACCTCCTATCGCACCATCCACTCCAAACCAATCCTATCAAGATCCTGCCCAAAAGCATGTTGACATCCCCCAAAGCATAAATGAAGATATCATCGTACCATGTCTTCCATCCATAGTGCAGTCACCATCTCTTCCATCTCCAAAACCTCAAGCCATATCTCCTCCACTACGAGATATCTTGTCATCCCACTAGCTACATCAAGATCCTATCCTTCCATCTCCCCCGCTCCATGCTTCCATCTTACCACCTATCCAAGCTATTCCACCATCTATAATCTACCCTCTTGGTTCACTTACATTCATCCACGGTGGCCCTCTCTTAGCAGAAGAATTAAGAACAGTATCTCCCCATTGCAATACACCTAATAAATCACTTCTACCATTTTTTGCAAGCAAAAAGTTTCCTCAGCTTGTTCAAATGCTCAATCGATGGCATTATCAAGGTCAAGGTTTAGGACCACAAGAGCAAGGAATCAGAGAGCCTATTATTGCACAAAAAAATCTAGGATTTCATGGTCTTGGATATGTATCCAAAGGCTCACAATCTAAAGGTGTTGGTACACCACACCCCCAAACCAAGCCTATCTCCAAGCCCACCATGCCAGCCTCCCATCACTCCTTCAAGAAATCTTATGTCATCCCCCCTCCACCATCTTTGCAACCCAAAACAACCTACCATATCCCCCCTTCATCTGCTAAATCCATTTTGGGTCCCTATGTCCCAAAATCTACCATCCTCCATCCTCCTATCAGCCATCATAAAAATCCTATTCCATCCATTTCTATGCAAGATCAACGAAGGCACATATCAGGGCACATCATCCATCATCATCCCCCTCCATTCTCTTTCATATCCTCTCCATCTCACAAAGCTTCTCCTAACCATCTTCCCAAAGCTTACCACAGCAATGTGAATGCCAACTTCAAAATGCATAAAGCTAAAAATCCACATCCTAGGAAATCATATGTCTATTCTAAAAGACATACTCCAAAAAGGCAAAATCCAATCAAAGAATGAAAAATAATGCAAAAGCCTATGAAAAGAAAGTCCAAAACCATGTGGATCCCCAAGAAAAAAGTTGAAACCCAATGCATAATGGCATCCACCATTGCTAATCCCCCATCTAGTGACTCATGTCCCCCATCTCCTAACTCCATCTTGGGTGCCTATATCCCCAAGCACGCTTCCACAAATCCTCCATCACGCCCGCATCTACCATCTATCCCCCATATGCTCTTTTCACACCCGTTCCAACATGTGCCAATGTTGCTCTTGCAAGCATCCCCATCTCATGCTCCTTTCTAGCATTTTCATCCCTCTATCTCCTACCATCAATCCCATCTAATCTGATCTATTGCATAAATCACACATCCAGTGTACCAACAGCTAGCAACAAAATTGAACATTCCAACAGCCAATGAAAAATCCCAAAAAAGCCAAAATAGCTGAAGAAAGCCAAAATCATTCCAGCTAAGTCCAAAGTCAAAAAGTCAAAAAAAAAGAAAAGAAAAATAAAGCATCCACTGGTGAAAAATTGGCAATTCAAGCACCTTGGACAAGTACCATGATGAAAACTTGGCAAACAAGCATCATGCGTAATCCTGCCATCCCCAGCTTAGCCTATCACCCTCATGCTTTTGGTCATCTCTTGACATCCAACTCCATCTTCCAATCTATCCACTTATCCTCCATCCTCCAGCTTCCATCTCACACCATCCACTAATCTTATGCAGTTTCAGCCAATCATCTCAACTATCATCCATCTCCCTAGCCCCTTCAACTTTTTCCATCCTAGCTTCTATCCTATCACATCCATCATAAGACCTCCTTTTGCATGTTATCTTCTGATTGGGGGTACTATATTCCTTGGAGATCTTGTCTTGATCATCCTCCCTTGTCATTGGTATCTAGCTCTAGGCTATCCTCATGCAAACCCAATGTCATCTCTTTATATCCATCATAATCCTAGCTATCTACCATCCTATCCAGCCATCTCATCCTGCTCCTCTAGCTATTCTTGGTCACAAAATCTCTCATCATCATTGGATGCATCCTGCCAAATCCATATCTTTCGTTATCACCCCACCCTTAGCTTTCGCATCTTGGACAACATCGAACCATCCCACTATCCTATCATCCTGAGCTTTTGCCTACTTGTAACTATCCTGGTCAGCTTCAACTTGTACATATCTTGGTCCATCAGCTTGTACATTCTCTTTAGCTTAGTACCATTGTATCTATCCAGTGTTCATGTCAGTTCATCCTTGATTAACATCTTGCACCCATCACACATCTTGGTTAGCTATTCCAATGCATCCTTTAGCTAGATTTCCTGTCACCAAAGTGTTATCCTTCTTAGTTCAACTTGCCAGATGCATCACTCATCCAGATCCACCAGCTTAGGTGCTCTTCGATAGATCCTTGTAGGATATAGCTTTCCCCATGTCCGATCTTGGTCCGTTAGTACCTCGTCCTACCCATCTCATTGGCAAATGGTTCTCTTTTGGATTTTCACTTTCTTTTGATTTGGAATCTTCCCTTTTGGGTCTTGAAATATCTTTTCCAAGCAATCTCCTTGTTCCCTCCTCAAGGTTGCCACGATCTTCCATATCATGGTATGCTGCGAATGAGGCAATCAGAGCGTAAGGTCTTGATCATGTCTTTTGCTTGTTTTCTTTTCTGCTTGTGGGTTACCTAGTGTCATTTCCACACTGCTTCCTCTTGGATTCATGTGTGATACTGGGGCAATCCTTGCGTGTTTGTTTTGAGTCAGTTCGTCAGTCCTCTGGATAGTTGGTGAAAAGGCCTTGATGTTCTTAGTAACCTTGTAAATTAACCAATAGTCCTATAGCAAATCTAGTGCTCAACTACATGGTGGTACTTCTCTTTGAAGTATCCCCCCGCTCAAAAAGCTTCAATGGTTTCCCTTCATCTCCATTATCCCCCATCCATATCCTACATCTGTCGCTCCTACCCCAGCTTATGCATCAGTATCTCTTTGAATCACTCCTCACGCTTAGCTTTAGGGATCCACAATCCTAGTCTTAGGGATCCACCAATCAAATCAATCCACCAAGCCTCATCTTTTGAGATCCACAATCCTAGTCCTAGGGATCTCCGAAACCCATCTTCCACCAATCTGACTCTTTGAAATCCTGTTGCATCAGCTTTATAATCCCCTCATCCATCTCCCTATCCTAGATTCCTTTTTATAGCGCTCTGCTCCTTCATCCTCCACCTTCCCTAAAGTCTTAAGCTTGCTTCCTCTTATGCATCTGATTCTCCTTTATCATTCTCCCATAGTGAGAGTTTGAGCTAATTCAGCCCCTTCTCTTAGCAAATCTGAGTCTTCTTGCTCATCTCGAATTCTTGTACTTTTCAAGAAGCCATTGAGCCTCGCTTTCTCTCCCCGCCGCCTTCTTGACGGGGCAACTTGCAGTCCATTCTCTCCTCTTCTGCTCTAGCCTTGGGCATCTTATTTTCTTATCTTTGATGCCATGCCACTTGCGGCATCACATCAAAGAGGGGAAAAATGTAGACACCTAAAAACCTTTAGAAAATAAAGTATTTTTATTTTCTGAAAAAGTCCTGATGACATCATCATTTATTAATTAATTAATTATTTAATTAATTAATTAATTTTTATGCCATTAAATCCCTTTATCTTAATTAAAAATATTTAATTAAGGAATCCCTCCCTAAAATGTTTAAATCTTATTTAAACATTATTTCCTTATTTATTAATTATTTAATTAATAAATTGACCAAAAATCCTAAAATAAATAAAAAAATTATTTTTTGCCCAAAACTTGGCCAATTTCCTTATGACCAATAACCTCTTCCAAAATCTTCTAATCCTTCTTTAATTTCGATTAAAGGCTAATCCCATCATTTCCTACCCCTAATCCCAACTCAAAATATTTAATTAAGATTAAATATTAATCCTCATGTTTATTAAAAAAGTTTTAATAAATATCTCCTCAACCCAAACCCTTGAAATAAATAAAACTTTATTTATTTCTTAAAAATATAATTTATCCTCATCCTAAGAAGTTCTAGACTCTTCTAGAAAGTCTTCATCCTCATCCTAGGAAATTCTAGACTATTCTAGAAATTCTTTATCCTCATCCAAAGTCTAGACTCTTCTAGAAGATGTCTTTAAACCTAATCCTAATCCCCTCCTAACCTTGTCACATTCCCTAAACATGGGTTAAGACTTACTAACCCAAGCCAAAGTTAACAAATATCTCCTCCTTCACCCACCCTCATTAAATGCCATCCACTTGCCTATCCCTAAGCTAATCCTAAACCATCCTAATCCATCCTCTAATCATTTGCACAAGCCTAAGCAAGATTAAAACCTTCCTAATCAAGTCCAAGTTGAATTTGCTCTCATCACCCTCAAAATATCTCAACCATAAAACTTTATGAAGTTCACTAGGTCATAAATGACTCTTACAAGCCTTTTTATTGCTCTTACAAGTCATTATGAGTGTCTTTATGAAGATTTTATCCCTTGAGCCTCCTTTGTTGACTCATCCTTCCCCTTTCCTCCATCCTCTCACCATGTGACATGTGTCACTCCTTGATTGGCTATAAGGAAGCACAATCCATGTGCTCTCCTCTCATGCAATCTGAGCCCTCCATAAGCTTTTTCCCATCCTTGCATCTTAGCCCTCAAACCCTCAAGCCTCTTGCCTATAAATTGGATCCTTCCCCTTTGCAAAATAACACAATCCATGAAGTAAAGTTATAATGCTATTTTGAGAGCCAAATCCATACTAAAGCCATCTATCCACACCAAAAATTCACAATCATCCATTGAAGTCTTTGGAAGCATATTGAGCATACATCCTATCCATTTAGATAAAGCCACTCAACAAGAGAGCTTCTCATTGAGAGAGCCCATTAATGGCTCATATTTTCAATTGAGAGCTCATCTTAGTCTATCTTGAAGTTTATGAATTTTGTTTAGTTTGTAGAAGCTTTATTTAAATTTGGTTTCTATTAGCATACTAACATTGCTCATATACACTTTCTTGTGTATTTGTCTTTGTCTTTGTCTTCAAATTGGTATCCGAGCTAAAGAGTTGGGCCTAAGAAGAAAATATATATTTGTAAAGTTCTATTGTAGTAGTGAATATAGTTTCTAATGCTTTGTTGCTTGCATAGCAAGTAAAGCTAGAGTCAAATTTGTATGAAGATGCTATTAGTTTAATGTTTGAGAGAAGGTATGAGAAAATTTTATGGATTGAAGTCTAATGAGCAAAAACAATTGTTAAAAGGGGAAAACAAGTATTGTTTTGTTGTTTGTTTGAGATATATTTCATTGGCTTACACTTTCTTGGTATTTTTTCTTTTTAAAGAAAACATTGTAAACTTTAGTTGTATCTATGAGTTGTGAACTTAGTAATATGGCATCTAGAAGAAGTATAGCTCAACCACAAATTCCTATATTTTTTTGGTAAACAATATGAGTTCTGGGCTATAAAAATGAAAATATTATTTTGTTCTCAAGGCATATGGGATCTTATTGAAAAGGGTTTTAATGAATCACAAGACGAGTCCGCATTATCACAAGATGAAAAAGATAAATTACAAGATAACAGGAAAAAGGAAGCTAAAACATTGTTTATAAGTCAACAATCTTTAGATGAATCAATTTTTCGTAAGGTTTCTATAGCAAAAAAGTCTAAGATTGCATGGGATATTTTAGAAACAACATATCAAGGGACATCAAAAGTTACAATTGTCCATTCAGAGTTGGAATAAAGGATGTGGTAGAAGTCCATTCCAACACCCATCATCAAGGTTTGATAAATCTCGAATTTAATGTCATTATTGTAAGAGATTTGGTCATTATGCAAGTAAATGTAGAAAGAAACAAGAGGAAATTGAAAAGAATTGTGCTAATTACTCATATATATTTGATAACAATTTAGGAAGTTTATTCATAACTTACAATGTTGCTCAAGAAAGTTCTAGTGGTACATGGTTCTTAGATAGTGGATGTAGTAACCATATGACTGGAAATAAAGATTTTTTTACTAGATTGGATGATTTTGTAAAATTTGAAGTAAAGCTAGGAAATGATAGTAAAGTCTTTCTAATGGGAAAAGGTGCTATCAGTGTCTTGACCAAAAATGGGGGAAAAAGATATATTCTTGATGTATACATTGTGCCTAGATTAAAACACAATCTCATGAGTGTTGTTCAACTAGTACAAAAAGGTTACAAAGTTTCTTTTGATAATGATGTTTGCACAATCTTGGATAGAAATCCTAGTGGTAGGTTAATTGCAAGGGTCAACATAACACAAAATCGAGCGTCTTGCCTCCAGATTCATTGCATTCAAGGAGGAAAAGAGTTTAGTTTCAAGACTATGGCATTTGAGGTATGGTCATCTTTATTTTGATGCTTTGAGCTTGTTACAAAAGAAAAATATGGTGAAAGGATTACCTCAAATAGTGCAACCACCAAGTTCATGTAAAACTTGTATATTGGAAAAGGGTATATGCAGGATCATGGTCAACCAAACTATGACCTTAAGTGGCAATGGGGTAAGTGCACCAAGTTGTGGTGCCAAAAGGGAGATATAAGTGGACACCTTTTTCCTGAAATTAGCAATTTCTGAACTTCAACAAGAATTTGAAGATAGTTATGTTCAAAATTTTAAGATATGACAAAAAAAAAATCATAGACCTTTGAATCTAGTTTATAAACTACTAATTTTTTTCAAAATAGTTTAGTTTTAGGTCCTCAAAAAAAGGGGCCATAGAAAGTGGTAATGTTTATACCAAAAAACCATAACATAGTACAAAGTGTGGCCCCCCTAAAATTTTAACTTTTTTTTGAAATTTTTTAATCACCTTGATCAAAAGTTACTTAACACTATGTAGTTTATCCCAGATTATTTAGGTAATTTTATAATATGTTTTTTTTAAAAATGAATTTTTAACTAGACACATCCCAAAAACATGAAATATCTATGTGCTTCCCCTAAAAATAATTGAAAACTAATCTAAAATAATAATAAAAATTTTCAAAGTGTGTAGAATGGAGTCTAGTTTCTTTAAAACTAAGTTGTTGCAAAATTCGATGAATGAGCTAAAATCTATAGCCCAATTAGTACATGGTGGTTTTTGACAAAAAATGGACATACATTCAAAAGAAATTATAGATGAAAGGCTTGAAATAGTTCAAATTAAAAATAAATTATATGGTTATATAGCTAACATAGAGACCTACAATGTCATGTAACCTGATCTTATCGTTGCCCAACCACGAGAAATCTTGAAGGAGAGCACACAAAAAAAATCAATCATTTTTTGTATGTTTGCAGAAAAACATGTCTCAGACCTATTTATAAACTCCAAACCTCTAGTTTGGGTCTCCAAGGTAGAACGAAGCCTTAGGGTTGGTTTTAATGCAAAGATTTGAATAGCACGTATGCTCTATAGCATGTGCACGATATAGTGCACACGTTCTATTTAAAGATTTTGAATTTGGGTCTTAATAGCGCATGCGTGCTATAGTAGGCATGCACTATTGAGACCTAATTAGTGCATAGAGAAGGAAGAAGAGATACAAAGCAAGAGCAAGAGAAAGGGGGGGGGGGAGTGGGTTGCCTATGTGTGTGTGTGTGAGAGAGAGAGAGATAGAGAGAATGTAGGGGACGAGAGAGTGGAGAGAGAGAGTAGGAGATGGGAGAGAGAGGAAGTGTGAGAGAATGTAGAGGTGGCAATGAGAGAGTACGTGATGGGGGAGAAAGATTGAGAGTAGGGGATGGGAGAGAGAGGAAGTGTGAGAGAGTGATTAGGGGTGGCAGAGAAATCAGGTAGTGGGAGAGGGAGCAAGAGAGGGAGAGAGAGGAGGATGGGAGTGTGTGTGTGTGTGTATGTGTGTGTGTGTGTGTGTGTGAGAGAGAGAGAGAGAGAGAGAGAGAGAGAGAGAGAGTAGGGCATGGTAGAGAGTGTGAGAGAGAGTAGGGGTGGTAGAGAGAGAAAGTAGAGGACGAGAGAGGGAAGAGAGAGAGTAGGGGATAAGGGAAGAGAGAGAGTAGGGGATAAGGGAGAGAGAGTAGAGAGTGAGAGAGAGAGAGAGAGAGAGAGAGAGAGAGAGAGAGAGTAGCCAGTGGAAGAGGGAGTGAGAGAGGGAGAGAGAAGGGGGATGGGAGTGTGTGTGAGAGATCTAGAGAGTAAGTGATGAGAGACGAGAGAGAGAGGGGGGATGGGAGTGTGTGGTGTATGTGAAAGAGAGAGAGAGGGATGGGATGGTGTGTGGTGTGTGTGAAAGAGAGAGAGAGAGTAGGAGATGGGAGAGGGGGGGAGAGAGAGAGAGAGAGAGAGAGAGAGAGAGAGAGAGAGAGAGAGTAGGGGATGGAGGAGAAAGAGTAGGTGGTGGGAGAGGGAGTGGGAGAGGGAGAGAGAGAGAGGGGGGAATGGGAATGTGTGTAAGAGAGAGAGTATGGGGTGGGAGAGAGAAGAAGTGTGAGAGAGTATAGGGGTGGAAGAGAGAGAGTATAGGATGGGAGAGAGAGATTGAGAGTAAGGGATGGGGAGAGAGAGAGATTGAGAATAGAGGATGGGGGAGAGAGAGAGAGAGAGTAGGTGGTGAGAGGCATAGTGGGAGAGGGAGAGCAAGACAGAGGAGGATGGGAGTGCATGTGTTGGAAAGAGAGAGTAGGGAATGGAAGAGGGGGGAGAGAGAGAGTAGGTGGTGGGAAAGGGAGAGAGAGGGGAGATTGAAATGTGTGTGTGTGTGTGTGTGAGAGAGAGAGAGAGAGTAGGGGATGGGAGAGAGTGTGAAAATGTGAGAGAGAGTAGGGGGTGGTAGAGAGAGAGTAGAGAGGGAGAGAGTGAGAGTGAGAGTGAGAGAGAGAGTAGGTAGTGGGAGAGGGAGTGGGAGAGGGAGAGTGAGTGAGAGACAGAGTAGGGGATGGAAGAGGAGAGAGAGGGAGGATGGGTGTGTGTGTGAAAGAGAGAGAGAGAGTAGGGAATGGGAGATGGGAGAGAGAGATAGAGAGTGAGTAGGGGATGGGAGAGAAAGAGAGTAGGCAATGGGAGAGGGAGTGGGAGAAGGAGAGAGAGGGGGGATGGGATTGTGTGTAAGAGAGAGAGTAGGGCATGGGAAAGAGTGTGAGAGTGTGAGAGAGAGTAGGGGTTGCAGAGAGTGTGAGAGTAGGGGATGGGAGAGAGAGAGTAGAGAGGGAGAGAGAGATAGTAGGTGGTGGGAGAGAGAGGGGGAATAGGAGTGTGTGTAAGAGAGACAGAGTAGGGGATGGGAGAGAGAGGGGGAATGAGAATGTGTGTAAGAGAGAGAGTAGGGGATGGAAGAGAGAGGAAGTGTGAGAGAGAGTAGGGGTGGTAGAGAGAGTATTGGGTGGGAGAGAGAGATTGAGAGTAGGGGATGGGGGGGAGAGAGAGAGAGTACAGGATGGGAGAGAGAGATTGAGAGTAGGGGATGGGGGAGAGAGAGAGTAGGCAGTGGGAGGTGGCATGGGAGAGGGAGAGATAGAGAGAGAGAGGAGGATGGGAGTGCATGTGTGTGATAGAGAGAGAGTAGGGAACGGGAGAGGGGGGAGAGAGAGAGTAGCTCGAGAGAGTAGGGGATGGGAGAGAGAGAGAGTAGGCAATGGGAGAGGGAGTGGAAGAGGGAGAGAGGAGGGATGTAAATGCATGTAAGAGAGAGACAGAGTAGGGGATGGGAGAGAGTGTGAAAATGTAAGAAAGAGTAGGGGGTGGCAGAGAGAGAGAGTAGAGATGGAGAGAGAGAGAGAGAGAGAGAGAGAGAGAGAGAGAGAGAGAGAGTCGGCAGTGGGAGATGAGAGAGAGAGAGTAGTGGATGAGAGAGAGACTAGATGGTGGGAGAGGGAGAGATGGAGGATGGGAGTGTGTGTAAGAGAGAGTGTGAGAGAGAGTAGGAGGTGGCAGAGAGAGAGAATGGGATGGGAGAGAGAGAGTGAGATTAGGGGATGGGAAAGAGTGTGAGAGAGAGTAGGGGGATGGGAGAGAGAGTGAGAGTAGGGGATGGGAGAGAGAGTGAGAGAGAGATAGTAGGTAGTGGGAGAGGGAGAGAGAGAGAGGGGGGATGGGAGTGTGTGTGAAAGATCTAGAGAGTAGGGGGTGGGAGAGGAGAGAGGGTGAGAGAGAGTAGGCGATGGGAGAGGGAGAGAGAGAGTAGGAAATGGGAGAGGGAGAGTGAGAGAGAGAGAGAGTAGGGGATGGGAGAAGGGAGAGAGAGAGAGAGAACACGATATGGGAGAGGGGAGAGAGAGAGAAAGAGAGAGTAGGGGATGGGAAAGAGTATCCTGAGAGAGGGGGGATCAGAGTGTGTGAGACAGAGAGAGTAGGGGATGGGAGAAGAGAGAGAGAGTAGGGGATGGGAGAGGATAGAGAGTGAGAGAGTAGGGGATGGGAGAGAGAGAGTAGGCAATGGGAGAGGGAGAGTGAGAGAGAGAGTAGGGGATGGGAGAGGAGAGAGAGACTAAGAGAGAGTAGGGAATGGGGGATGGTGGGATAGGGAGAGATGTGTTTTGACATAGTGTGTATGCACTATAGTGCGTATACACTTTATAGGGCATATGCGCTATAGTGCGTATGCACTATGTCAAATCACCCAAAAATGGTAAAAAAGAAAGTTTGGGTCCCATTTCATCCATTCTCTGCTTTTGGTCTATTGTGCATTTTGTTGTTCTAATAGAAAACACAGGTTTCAACATAGCAAACACTATTTGGAGACTTTATGAAGCTAGCGAAGACCAAATTCAATCATTGGATACACGATTTGAAGACTTTTTGAATATTCATTGTATAGAAAAGGTTAGTAAAATCCTTTTTAAATATTGTTTGTCGATACATAGACACATATTTGATTATAATTTGACATGTTGTTCAATATATATTGAATTCTTTGAAATTTGTATGTTTGATTGAAATGTTATTTCGAAATGGTTAGAAATTTGACAAGTTGTTTGATATATATTGTGTATTTATTCAAATAATTGTAATTTTTATATGTATTTGAATGATTTGTAAGTTACACATTGTAATTAATTTAGATGTTTGAATAATTTGACATGTAGAAATCATCATCATGCCAAGGAAGAAACCAAAAACTCAAACAAATGAAGATAGGGAGAGAGATTTGGCAATTAAAAGAGATAAAATGAAACTACTATGTGAACAAAGAAAATTGCGAAGCAATAATGAAGAATTAATTTTCAAAGAGGATCAAGAACCACCGATACAAAAAAATAAAGAGGAAGAATTGGAAAGACAAAGAGAATGAATGAGACTGTTATGCTCAAGAAGACAATTGAATTGTGAAGCTACACCATCTTCCAATGTTGGAGTCATATCATCCTCTCATGTTGAAGAGATACTAATTTGTAGATCCGACGATGAACACACTCCATCATGTCATGTTGAAGACACAACATCAACATCAAGTAGGTGATATTCCATCTTTTGCATCTTATTGGCAAGGCACATCATCTTCGGTTCAAGGAATGCAATAAACTCAACCTTATGTTGATGTTCAAAATGTTGAGGGAATGGAAGAGATTATAACACCTTCTAGAATTCATTTTAGAAGACCAAAATATTTGATTGATATTGATACTAACATTTTGAAACCAATGCTTGACAAGATTAGCAAGTGTACTTGTCAAACAAAAGTTAATCGTATGTGGAGATTATTTTTTGAAGAATTAAATATTATAGGTCAATGCCAATTATTTGTTGAAATGATGAAGAGTTTAAAATTTAGGCCTATCATGAAGATTCTTGGACTAAGAACAATGGATGATTCAAATAAAAAAAGCATTGTAAAGAATCTAATAAGTGTTTATGACAAAGTGGGTTCTAAATCACGCACCAAAGATAATAATATCACAAGACGAGTACTTACATCGATAATAGTAAGTAGCCAAATGAAGAAATCTTAATTCATGATAAGGACAAGTAAAACATTAAAAATTGGTAGAGGTACTCTAAGGAGAGCCATGCTAAGGCATGAGAGATTGGAAGATCCAACAAAAAATGAGTTATGGACATTTAGCTATAGACTACTATGAAAGGATAAAAAAATTAGTGAAGCTTTGAAATCATTGATAAAAGATTTTTGAAAAATTAACACACGTGTTTCCCCTAATCAAAGAGATGTTGTAAGAAGGAGGATTGATAGCCAAAATTGGGACCCACATGCGAAACATTTTTTGGACTCAACTCAGACACAATTTTTTGCAAAATTTATTGGTATGTACCCTCAAATTCAAATAAGTCAAAGATTTTTTGAGATGGGTAAACCTTTTTATGTCAAGATAAACCACACACGCACAACTTGTTGTTGTAGGATATATATTGAATTTTCTAACCATTTTGATGTTTTTAGGCATATATGTGTGTTTTTGCATTCTAAGTTTGTTTTGTAGGATTGTGACATGAATGAGCCACCAAGATCTTCAAGGGAATTCATATCCAACATTTTATGTGAAATAAGGGACGATCAACCATTTTACAAGATATCATGCTTGGATGGTACATGCTTATTTTGTGGTTCTTTGCAACTTTTATCAACTTGTCACTATATGGATAGTAGACATGCAATTGGAAATGAAATAGTAGATTATGAAAAATTTAAGACTGTGACATATGCTCTAAAAGATGGGAAATGGGGTAAAATATGTGATTTAGTCATTGAAAAGATTCTAGTGTATGAGTTCATGAAGATTTTTCGTGAAAATATTATTTACGAGTATGCAAGGCATACACATAGAGATCGATGACTGAATTTGCAATTCAAGTTGTGCAAGGATACATTTCCACTGGATACCATTGTTTCAATTGTAGACTTTGCAAAGAACTACACACTACAACCACAAAATGAGGTGCAAGAAAAGTATTATACTTCTTAACAGGTTTCCATACTTGTTCACATAACATTCATGCATTCACCTACAAATACAAAGGATGACAGGAAGATTTTGAGGGAGTACCATTTTTACATCGGTGATGATCAATCACATTCTACAGAGTTTTTATAGGGTTGTTTTCAACTATTTTGTGGAGATTTGGCTAACAGGGGCATCACATATCATCAGCACATTATTTGGTCAAAGAATTATTCATCTCAATTCAAGAATGCATGGATGTTCTATTGGTTGAGTAGGACGCATAGGTTGTGTAGAATTCAATATATGTGGAATTTCATAGAGGTTGGTCATGGAAAGGGAGAGCACAATAGTGCAGGTGCATGCATCAAAAGAGCCTTAGCTCATGAAGAACTAAAGTACAAAGATGAAGCAATATTGATAGATGCAAAATCCATCGTCCAGTGGTGTAACGCTACAATGGGTCTAGGTAAGGAAGGTGAGTCTACGGTTTGTTAATTTTTTTAGTTGATAGATAATACTAACATTGCACCATATTAGGATTGTTGCACACTAATAGGATCCAGTGAGTTGCACTCTTTTAGAAGCTCTAATGCAGGTTCATGGAGTATCCACACATGAAAAAGGGAATGCTATTGTCCATCATGTAAAAAAGAAAATTGGGATGACTATGAGTTGATTGAATGGGTGGACAAATGGGATATACAGGTTTTGGACCCAATCAACACCTATTGTCCCCCACAAGCACTAGAAATGGTATAGATGGATTCGTCTATTGACTTTGACTGCTTATCTGATCTAGTGCAACCTAGTAATATATATATTCATATATCTTTGTAAATTCAATATGTAACTTTATAACTTTTACCTAAGTATTTTTTGAATTAATGACAACATTTTGTACATTTGTCACTGTAGGCCATGTTTTTGCTATTATTGCACCTGAAGACAATGAAGAAGGGACAGATTTTTATTTGTGTCATTGTGTCCAAGCCAAATAAAAATTGGATCACTCAGTTATAGATGGTGAAGGTTTAGAGTACCATGTCAGTACAGTGGTTGTAACCAACACATGGCTTAGACAATATTATATGAAGAACCCAAACTTGTAGTTATTCAAAGATTGGCAAACAAAGAGGAAGATTCTTGATTACTCAAACCTTGTTGTTGCATCAAATGTCCATTTGATAAAATATAATAGAAAACCACATAATAAGATTCTGTGAAAAGTTCGCAAGTCAGACCATGAGGCAATACTTGAGACATTAAAATGTAGAGTAGATCTAGTAGGCTCATTAGATTGAATAGGGAGAGAGGGAGAGAGAAAAAAAGCGATCTATTGGATCCACATACAATGTTGCAACCTCTCCCCCAAGACTGTCCACATGACAAGGTGGATCGTATTGTTATGATGTATAAGTGATGAGATAAGTTTAAATCATAGATTTTATGTTTTGATTTGTTTAGAATCTAGATACATTATTTGAATTTATATCAAATTCTTTAATAGGACCCATTTTTAGATTAGTCATTTGAATAAGTGAAAGTTTAGAATTTTTTGTTTGGATCAAAATGTAATGAAAGAACATGAAAATTGTTAGAATGTGAATGCTTTGTGATGTAAAGTCATGATTGTGTGCATGTAACCATAAACTTCAAACTGGTGAAAGCAAGGATACAATGGGAGAAGTTTCCAAGACTCATCAAGCCATGTTCAATGAGCCACTTGATCATTGCTAGAAGCTCAAACAAATAATTCTTTGCATTTAGAACATTGTTACCAATAATGATATTATGGCTAACATGCTTTTATCTTTTAATAAAAATTAGGGGGTTAGTGGTTCAAATGCTAAAAGTGAGTCTTCTAATAGCGGGACATTTAGGGGTAGAAGATCCAATGGCAGAGGAAGGTCTAGTGGAAGAGGGACTAGTGTGTTCACTGGTAAGTGCTTTACTTGTAACCAAGTAGGACATAAGTACTTTAGATGCCCTGAAAAGAAAAAACAAGGACATTACATTTAATTGGTTCTATTCCTTCTTACAATTTTTATTGCCTTATGTGTTTTGGGTTCAAATTTGAAAACAAGACACTCTCATGTGTCCTTTCTTAAATTATTGATGCAATGCCACAAAAAATAATTCTTTTCAAATCAATTTCTTTATAGAGTTGATCAATATGAAATATAGTTAGTATATTCTAAAATAAGTAAAAGAACTTAGAAATGATTTATCCATGATCATCACAAGATGACTATCTCAAAAGTGTTTATTGAGCTCATTTTCCTGGCTACAAGACTAATACTTCCTTATCCTTATAAATATTGGATTTGAGTGTAGTTTCAATATTTGGTAGCTCATTACCAAGGTATTAGAATAAGGGTTGAATATCGAATTAAACCCATTTTGTTATTTATAAAATTCAAATATTAAAAAAGAAATGGCTATGATTACTTTGTTGATTAAAATTCAAATATTTTAAAGTCATTTTTCATCATTTTGATTACTTCTTGGGGGGTCTTTTTGAAGAAAAACATGTACTTACTAAACCTACACCACATAAAACAAAAAATCAAACCTATTGCATGTCGTTTCTGACAACACCAGCACATCAGACGGATACTCCGCCTGCATTGCCATCTCTAAAATTCAAATCCTCCCAAAAAACTAACTTCAACCTGAAAACTCTGAGTGAAGAATTTTCCTTTTTTTTCCAAAAAAAATCTTTTCCTCTTCCCGTTCAACAAGATCTTTCCTAGACTTCGATCTGCCACCGCCTCACTCTCTTTTAAGTTGTAACTGAAGCCTAATTAAATCACTCAAAAATCACAAAATTGAAATGCATTTGCATTTTACCAAAACAAATCATGCCTCTTTTTCTCTGAGTTATCTTCATTCCTCTAACAACGATCTCAATCTCAACACTAAAGATAATGTATAGTGCAAATCTACTCATGCCAACTATTATTATTATTTCTAAGAAAGAGATGGAAAAATAAAAGTAATCCAATAGGAAGTAAAATAAAAATAGTTGAAACAATCGAGGGAAGTTAGCTACGTGGGACCTTTATATACTTCAGCACAACCTTATAAATATATATATTACCGCCTCGTGAGTACCCTCTTTTAAGTGCCTCTTCACCTTCCATGTGACCCTAGTCTATTCCTTAACTTCTATCACACTCCAAACGTGTGCTCTTTTAATGCCCTTGCATTAATTAAATAATTCCTTATTATTATTATGTACTTAATGTTGCTTTTGATTGCCCATGATTGCTTGCTGCTTTAACTAGAGCATTTGCTAACTTTTAACCTAGCAACAATTTCCAATTCCTTTTTAATGTTTTAAAACTTAATCAAAGTCATTGTTTTGCACATCCACATAATAGTCACAGTTTTTAATACTTTTACCTAACAATTATACTGATCTCTTTAATGTAGATGATCCATTTCATGGGATCAAGGGCCTTGAGACCATGAAATGGAAATGATTAACCTTGTATTATATAAATCTAACATTTTATATGTAGAGAAATGGATGGGAATGTGATCACAGTCTGAAATAGTGAAGAAATCAGCATGGAAATGGTGGATAGGTACAACAGCAGGAGTATTAGCCACATGAAAGGAGTATTTTTTGATTTGGATTGAATCTTATATGACCAATGTAAAGGTGTATGATCAACCAATTTGATCTAGAAGTTTGGGGAAGGGTGATAGTGGTGATACCCTAGATTTGAGGTTTTGAAATAAGGTAATTTGGGATTTTAGGGTTCCAGTAGGTTTGGGATAGATTGCTTATGGAATTGGGGGTTTTATGCCATGAATGATGACTATTGAAAGTTAAAAGGTCTAGGCATCTATTATACAGGGAGTTGCTTTGTTAAATTAGCCATTTTCATGCTAAAAAATAGGGCATCAGTCAGAAACAGGGGTGTTGGTCCAAAATTGATGTAGAGTGTAATAGTGGAAGGCTTAGTCTAAGGAAAATGCTCTCAAATCACCAAGTATGCAAATATGACTCCAAAGTGTTTCAAACACCCTTTACTAACTACAACACACCCATATCAACCTCAAGAACAACAATCAAATCCCTAAACACACTTTTCCAACTTTCATGCAAGTTCCGCCAACGTATTCATAAATAGGGCTACAAGGGCTAAAGGTGAGAAATTGCGGAATTTGACATAACCACACATCTAATACCTATTCTAAGGGTATAAATAAGAAGTGTTTGATAACCCCAACAATATCCCAAAAGATAAAATTTGAATCTATTCCAGCACTCCACTAATCTGCCTAAGTACACAAACCTAAATGGGCCACTTTAGGTTTGGTTTTCAAAGAAAGACTAATGAAATGGGTGCATAGAAAAGAGATAGGTCTTAAAAACTCCAAGGGGTAATCAAGACACTACCAATCCATCTTTTATTTGGTTACTTTCCTTCACATACAACTCCAAAAATCAAATTCCTTCAATTTTAGACCAAATACATACAATTATTTGGCCTAGGGCTTGCAAGTAAAACTAACTCCCTTTAGTTTTTCAACTCCTAATTTTTGGATATGAAACTACACTCTCGAGGCTTCTATTTTCATTGGTTTTTATTCCATTTGAACCATATAGTCATGATCTATACGTCCATTTGCACAAAACCCTGCTGAACCTAGGGTTTCTAGGCAATTTTGAAAGAAAATGCTGTAACTTTTGATATCTAGATCACCAATCAAGTTCAAACCAAGTGCATTGGATAGCAAAATCAACCAAATCACTCCTTAGACCATTCAACTACCCTTCCCAATCAGTACAACACATGGGAAAATGAAAATGCAATAGTTTTGAGCTAAAAAACTAGTAAATTTTATTGAAATAAGCAAAAATTTGTACATCAACCAACCTGTTCTACTAGGAAGGTTGGATAATACATTTATAAGCATGTTTTACTGATCAAATACCTAGGGAATAGTTATAATTGGTTCAAACTCATACATTAGCAATATGCAACTTTTTGTTAGAATTTGAAAAGATTAATAACCCAGAAAACTAGTGCAAAGAGTAAATATCTAAACTATGAATGCAAATGATACAAAATCAAAATAGCATCATAGATTTAGTCTCCAAGAGAGTAATGCAAATTCTGGAAGCAAAATAGCATTAAGAGGATGCAAAAACAAGAGATACAAATACAAGCCAGGTAGCATGCTTATATAGGCTAGGAAGAGGGAGGAGGTGGCAACACCAACCAATGAGGAGCAACCATCTATTGGACTAAAGATAGCAAAGTATCTTCCCAAGATAGCTAATGGATGCTCACATGTAGGAAGGTGACACCTCACAACCATTCACCTAATAAGACATGCTTTATTAACCTAAGTGAGATTACTAAAAGTGTAGGAAAAACCTAGCAAAATAGGAAAAATAAAAAACTACACTAACACCCCCCCATAAGCAAAGCTTAGGTGGATGTAGAAATGGGTCCCAGCAAGTCAAGCCTGTTGAGGTACCCATGTACATAAAATTCCCCCAAAAGAGAGAGAAAAGAGACTCCCCAAAGAAAATTAGGACTCCAAGTGAGAGGAAGAGGCCTCCCCAAAAGATGAAACATCCCGCACCTCCAGCAAAGCTTGCAAATTTTGTTCGATTGATCCACTTACATCGAACAAGTTTTCTTCTCTTAGGAAAAGGGACAAGATCCCAAGTGTGGTTCCTCATCAAGGAACTATAGTCTTCTTGCATAGTTGTATCCCACTCAGAAATACCAGAAGCCTCATGAAAGGACTGTGGATTTGAGGCAGTAGAAATGAAGATATGTAGAGCATCTTGGAATTGTAAACGAGTTTGCTTGGTGTCTGATGGATCCCCAACCCAATCACCTGCAAACTGCAAGGTCTGTCTAGCCCAAAGTGAACCAGAAGATGGAGAATCTAGAGGAGAATCACCAACCTGTGAATGATGACTAGGAGAGGAAGGAGGTGAGTCCTCTAAATCACTCTCTGCATCAAAAGTGGAGGTAGAAGACTGCTCAAGTGAATCTGACCCATCAGAAGATCTATCATGTATTCCAAGTGACTCCAATGTCAAAGTAGAAGGCAACCCTGTGACCATGCTCTGCTAGTTAAGCTGATGCAAGTAGTGAAAGTTAAGATGGCCAAACCGCTCATGCCATAATCTTCTCACATCATTAAAGTGAGTGAGCAAAATAGTGAAAGGAGGATCAGGAACAAAGTGAGAAAACATATAGAGTCGTGACTGATGATCTGCTCTCCCAACTGCAACTGTAGAATCATTGTGCAACTCACATATCTCCACTGAATCAAGAGTGAACTCAACCCACTTGCCTAAACCTGTGTGAGTGATCTAGTGTACCGATAGGAGATTAGTTGACAATGAGGGTACATAAGGAACATCATGGAATGTGCCATCCCCCACATCAACAGACCCTCTCCCACACACCTCAACAAGAGTGTTATCACCCATCAAAATAGAAGGCATAGTACACAGCTCCAAGGACGCAAGTTCTTCCTTAGATGAAGCCATGTAGTGTAAAGCACCCAAATATGGAACCCAAGTGGATGGTGAGGAAGCAACTGCAAAAAGGGCCTTGCCCTTTCCTTTCCCCTTGCTATTTTCTTTTTCTTTGTTACACCCTTCATTAGAACTTTGTTTGATAGACTCAGGAACACTGATATTATTCTTCTCAAGAATGTATGTTAAGTGATCAAGTTGTTTCTGCAAACATTTATGTTCATCATGACCAGGTCTTTTACAATAGACACATTTGACCTTTTCTTTCTTAGGCTTATCACCCTTGGAAGATGGTGTATCAATAGTTTCTTTTGAAGAAACCAGCATCTGATCCTTCTTCTCCTTGCTATTCTTTTGTTTCTTGTCCTTACTATTGTTGTTACTACTTTGTCCTTGTTGTTCTTTTGTGCCTTGGTTGGCAGCTAAGGCATGTGACTTAGAGGACTTAAGAATGCCCATTTGGATTAGCTTGTCCTGTTCTCGAGTGAGATTGATAGCAAAATCATCTAGAGATGGCATGGTGAATTGAGTACCAAGTGCACCCTTAGTAGCATAGAAGGTAGAGACAAACACAGAATATTCTGAACTTAGCTTAGAGAGAATACTGAGAATCAGTTTTTCATCTTTCTTTTCAATTCCACATTGTTTTAACTGCAACCTTAGTGATTTCAATTTGGTGAAGAAATCTTGGATTGTGTTGAAATTGCCTGGACTCAAACTAATTAATTCATTTTCCAACATATGACCCCTCATTGAATCTTGTGTGCCAAATAGTGTTTCTAGCTTTGTCCATACTTCATTTGGTGTATCCAAAGACTCAATGTGAAATAGCAAGTCAGGAGAAATAGAAAAACACAATGTTCCAAATGCCTCATCACATTTGTTAAACCACTTAGGCTTATCTTCATCTTTAGCAGGTTCAGTTTCAAGTCCCATAGTTATCCTATTTAATCCAGCTTTCCTTAAGTGAATTGTCATGTGTTATTTCCAGTCAAAGTAATTGTATGGAGTTAGGATGGGCATATTTATTTGATCCATGATGAAGAAATGCAGAGAAAAAATGCTAGAAAGAAGAGAACCCAGTCACGACAATGCCCCCCCCCAAAAAAAAAAAATGATTTGGCACTTTATTTTAGTGCATTTACAACTACCACTAGAAAGAAATACTTAGTGGTCTTGATTTCAATGCATTACAAACCCTCATGAAGAGCATATGCTAAAAGTGAAACTTGGGCACAATAATCAAGGAAAAAAATAGCACCACTGCGATCTACTCGAAAAATCATGCACTTTCAAAAAAGGAATCACCTTGATACGAGGTCGTATGAGAACTGTGCACAGTCACGACTGAGAATCTACAATTTCTGAAGAATTCATGCATAAAAATCAAAAAACAACTCCACTAGTGGATAGAGCACAAAAAAATAGCCAAGTTCATAACAAGAATCATCAAAATCGAAGTCTATATGAGCAAGAAGGAGACATTTGAAAACTGCGTTCAAATTTGCGACTACCAATGGAGAGGGGTATGGCTGTAGCTTTGCATGGTTGATTCTGCAAAATATACAACTTGCATGCAAAATCTAAAAGATACCCAGATGGTTTTTCAGGGCTGCGAACAAAACCCAGAAAGGGTTTTCTTGTTGATGTACATAAGATGCTACTGTAGAGTAAATTAGACGCCTTTAACAATAAAAATCAGCTCCAAAAATCAAGAAACGACCCCAACAACCAAAATATGACATGCTAATGCTGGATTAGCTTCCTAAGTCCATTAATGACATGCTGGAACCTGCAAAATGTATTGAAAACTCCAAATATGCAAGTTGGTTGTCAGATTTGAGATTGAAACCCCAGAGAAAAACTATTTTTGTCAAAACTTTTTTGATTCTCAGGATCATCCAAAGATTCAAGAGAAGAGCATACTTCGTTTTTCAAAAAACTACAATAAAGTTTATTTGCCGCCCCCCCCCCCCCCCCCCCCCTGAATCTCTCAAATAAGGAAACTAAAATCTACTCTTGCACATAGAAAAGCTTTGATACCATGTTAGAATATGAAAAGATTAATAACCCAAAAAACTAGTGCAAAGAGTAAATATCTAAACTATGAATGCAAATGATACAAAATCAAAATAGCATCATAGAGTTAGTCTCCAAGAGAGTAATGCAAATGCTGGAAGCAAAATAGCATTAAGAGGATGCAAAAACAAGAGATACAAATACAAGCCAGGTAGCATGCTTATATAGGCTAGGAAGAGGGAGGAGGTGGCAACACCAACCAATGAGGAGCAACCATCTATTGGACTAAAGATAGCAAATAATCTTCCCAAGATAGCTAATGGATGCTCACATGTAGGAAGGTGACACCTCACAACCATTCACCTAATAAGACATGCTTTATTAACCTAAGCGAGATTACTAAAAGTGTAGGAAAAACCTAGCAAAATAGGAAAAATAAAAAACTACACTAACACTTTTAAGCAAAAATTGCTTAGCGACTTTTGAAAGTTGCATAGCAACTTTTTATTGCATTTGCAATTTTTATTGAAATTGACTACCTAAGATCTCTAAACTATTCTAGGACCCTTATTAACCTCATCTAAGGTGTTTCCACCTATTACCTAATTACTTAATGCCCTATAGGCCTTGGGGACTCATGGCTTATAGAATTACCAAATGAGCATCAAGCCTTTACAAATGGGCTTATAACATCATGAAATTATTCCTAACATCCTAAAACCTTATTGTCTTACTCATGAATCCTTTAGGAAGGTGGTGTAGTGTAGGGTCCTTATGGAATGCCCATGATGACCTTTTGTGCCTTGCACCAAAAATGACCATATGAAAGATTTTGATATGTTTTAGTACTTTGGAAAGGGTTTCTAGAAATGTAATTATCCTGTCAAGTGATTTGGATAAATTTTAAGTTATTTATACTTTTGTGCTGTTGGAGGGCTACTAATTTATCAATTAGGTCTCTTAAGACACCTTGGAAGAATTAGGCATTGGGAGTTGGGTCTAGCCAAGTGGATTATTAAATCCAATTGAATACACATTATATAACTCATAAAAGTCTTATTTAACCCTTGGTTAAGGCCTTTGCATATTTGGAGTTATTTTGAGTCATATGGAGTTTGTAGGTGTTTTTGGCAACTTGGATAACTTGCTTGCTTGAAGAAGTTTGGAATTAGAGTTAGTCTTGTGGATCCAAAGGTGTGGAGTTCAATGGGTTAAGCCTTTTGAATGATTATCCTCTAATAAAAGATTTAGTGGGTTGGGTCATTGTTTCAGTTACACTTGAGGAAGATATAAGGGCATTGTTTCAAAGCAAAGGGATAGTTAATTGTTTCTACATCAAATCATTGGTTGACCACTAACCTTTTCATCACTTAAGATGCCATCTCTACTTATAATTTAACAAACTATATCATTCACTCTCTACATAAACTGTGCTAATTCTTCATTTGCAAGTTACCAAAGAAGAGGGCTAATAAAGTCGAAGCACTAGTTATAAAGGGTGAGACACCAAAATCATCTACGAAACAATATTATCAATTCACATCCTCAATGTTTATTAGTGCTTTTTATTCAAGTACCATTGTGTGTTAATCATATATAGTATATAGACAATCAATTTACTCTTCATAAAATGGTTCCTATGTTAACAACTTCTACTATATTTCTTTATTTTGTTCTAGCATTTAATATGATTGTAATATTGGTTTGTAACTGAAGGAGGACAAAGAAAAAAGAGTAAACAAGTTGCATCTACTAACAAACCTACAAATGGAAGTGGAAGAAAATCCAAGGGAGCTAAGGAAGTAAAAACTATAAAAGATCAGGACCAAATAGGGATATCATCAGATACATGTGCAAGGAGTTCAAATGATGAACCTTTGGTATGTAAACTCCAAAATACCATTTTTGATTTTAAACTAAACTTGAGTATGCATTTGACTTATTTATCCTGAAAATGCAGAATGCATGGAGATTACATGCATGCACTAATTAGTAGACTTTGGGAGTCAGACTTCACTTGAAAAATATATGAAGAACATGCATAGGTATTGGAAACTTCTTAGATTACTTAACATAACCGTCACCTTTAAAAATAATTTCTACAAAGACAATACAAGGCATTTCACAAGACATTGAAGTGATCCTTCATAATACTACCTTCCTAAGTGGCTCATGATGGAGGTTATAATGTTTTAGAATGTTAGGACTAGTTTCAAGTTGATATCAACCCATTTGTAAAGGCTTGAGACTCATTGGTGTTTCTATAAACCTTGAGTCCTTAAGACCTATAGGGCATTTAGTATCTAGGGAAATAGTTAGAAATACCTTAAATAAGGATAATTTAGGTCCTAGGGTCCTTAGGATAAACTAGTCTTTTTAATAGGTTAATATGTCCATTTAAATGATTTGGTAAAGTTTCATCACTTAGCAATTTCAAAAATTCAAAAGTTATAAAGTTATAAATTTGAATTTTCAAATTATACGGTCATGGACATTTAGGAAGGAATTAGTTTCTTTATTGTTTTAAGCCAAATTAAACCATCCAACCAATTTGGATCAGTCGGGGTAGTTCATAGGAGTTTATTAAATGTTTCACAAATCCATTGTATGGGCAGAGAATGCATGGTAGGGATTGCTATAGCAAATTGAATAAAAAAATTCTAATTTCTTGCAAAGTTAAAGGGTTTTTTCGTATGATTCAAAGTTCTTATTGATTGGATTGCATTGGAAAATGTTTTGATCATTCATATTTCATCTCTTTGAATTCTTTCATGTTCTAAAAACCCTACTACAGTCACTGTTAATCATTTTGGTACTATTCAGTCTTTGAAAAATCTGATTTTAAACTAGTTTTGTGTAGATTTCACACTATGAATGTAGCACTCTGATTCTCATATAATGGCATATTATTGACATACATAATATCAATTTAACATGTATAGTATCTTACTAATCTTGGAAATGCAAGTTTGATTAATTTATGTGGTGATCACCATAAAGAAGACTAAGAAACTAAGTGAATTTGGAGGATAGGCTAAAGGTTAGAGAGTTTTGGCCAAAAAAGGGCACTATTTTATAATGGAATGTGTATAGAAATGTTTTATACAAGGTGTTTCAACCTTTATTTGTTACAGTAAACTTTGGGAAGCATGACATTGAGGAAAGCCCTAAATTTAAGGGTTTCGAGGGCACAATTTGAGGCAATGGTACCTAGAAACCTCTTGGTGTCAAATTGACTTCATATTACTTTGATTTGAACTTACTTATGACACTATGCAAAGATTTGGAGCCTGGGAGTTAGAATGGTTAGCACTTCCTTTGTAAATGGATGAGAATTAGGTCTTGAAAATCTAAGAAACAATGAAAAAAATTGTATACCTTCCAAAGAAACCTACCCTATCATTTTGGTATGTTAAGGTACTACATAAAGGGTACACAAATATATAATTTATTTGCCTATTGTTTCGGAAAAGGTTGAAGAAAAATCCTTGTGAGTGCTGCTGCAGGGCTACAAGGCATGCTATTAGGCCTAGTTTAAGGAATATTGAAGTTTTTATGTCTAAATCATTGAAGAAAATATAAAACCTATTCAAGTACCTTGGATTGCATATTTTAGGGCTACTAGATCACATCATAAGACTTGTTGGTGGATAATTTACCATTTCACTTATTGAAGGCACTTTTGGTCACTAGATTCAATTGTGCATTTGATTGAGTTTATATTAGACCTTCGATCCACCATATTATACCCTGCAAGTGGACTCCACTCTACATGCCCAACCCTCAAACCTAGGGTTCTCAACTGACTTAGATCAATCACAACTTCTTAAGGACTCCCCTTCTCCAATAGGCCTAGAAAGGAAAACTCTCCCTAGATGGGTTTAGAACTCAACTTTCCTAATAGAAAAGGTTTCTATGGACCTAATCTCTCAAAAAAACCCAACTTTAAAGTTCTCAAACCCCCAAAAAATGATTTGCATAATTGTTACCAGCATTTCTAATAGGGCTAATCCTAGCTTTTTGAGTCAAACTCCCAAACTTTACAAAGGGCCACACTATCTTTTCACCTCCTTAGACACCCTTTAACCACCTCTTAGAGATTCCAAAATATCAAACTTTAACTCTATTCCAGCACCAACTAACACCCACTTTGAGTCACAGACCTAATTGGCCAGATTAGGCTGGGTTACAAAGGAAGTATGAGTAATGGGTTCACAGACCTAACTCCACCCCTTGGAAATATTCTTCACATCCAGTTAATCCTCCTACACCCTTCACTTGGGTCAAATCAATCAGTTTGGAAGCCTGAACCTTCTTTCTTCTTCAAATCTAGACTAGACATATAACAATGTTTAGTTTAGGGCTTGCTAGTAAAAATAGGTAACCTACACCTACAATTTTGAATCCTTGCCATCTTGAAGTACACTCTCCTAACTTGAATTCCCCAATGTGGCATTGAAATCCCATAGTGGAATTGCAAGTTAGGAGGTCATCTTAAAGAAACCCTCAGATTTAGGGTAAATCTGACCAACCTCTACAAAAACTAATGTAACATTTGTTGTAGATAAGAAAAAGACTTCAAAATAAATTAAATGGAATACTAACTCAATCCTCTATGCAACCATACCAAACTTTCACTCCTACCAATCCGTACAGACCATACAGAATTGAAACAATAGAGAAAAAGGTAGAAATTATGAGTTTTATTCAATGTTTGTTGTTCACCCATTTGTAAAATGGGTTTCTCCTCTTGTGGAAACCTTAAATAGATTTCCTCCAATGGTCACAACCACTTATCAACACTAACACTAATCATTTTCAACAATAATCAACAAGAACACTAAAATATTGAACTCAATCATAACAAAAGATAGATTATTATACTCGAACTCATGAAAAACACTAGCTCATTGGTTAAGTTGATCATATATAAGTATGGATATCTAGTATGGTTGGATAGCTTTGTGAATCTTCTTTCTGTTGCACTTGGAATCAATTTCTAATTCACTCTACAACTCAAGATATTCCCATTTTACTAACTGTTGTCCCCATTTTATGCCATTATCGAGGGTTTCATCTATTTTCCCTCATATCTTGAGATTCCACCATGGGAAATTAGCGAACCTTGGTGGAATCCAATTTAGGAAAATGTGTTTTATGTTCCATTTGGTTTTAGGTCAAAAGAATGAGGCTAGAGAGAAAAAACTTGATGCCCTAGGCATGCAAGATCCACGTGCATGCTAGAAATTCGTAGTAACATTTTCCATAACTCGCTAAAAAGAAGGTTTCAAGGCTTGAAAATTGGTATGTGATCATCTTACATATCCCCATCATGTTCCAATTTCTAGATTGAAGTTTTTCTCAAGGGGTAGGGTACTTCCTTTGTTAATGGATGCCTAATTGCCTACATTTCTAAGTGAGCCTTAAAAAACTCAGTTGCTGGGTACTTCTCTTGAGATCCCAAGGCATTAGTATGTTGTATAAAACCCAAAAGGGTATCCAAATTAGTGATTATTTTCTTTGGTTTGTGAGGTGATGTTTGTGATTTTCCATGTTTAAGGCTACAGGCCTAGTATTGAGTTTGTGAAGCAACTAGCCAATGAAAGTTGCATAGTTTGAATCTAATGTTGGATTCATGTTAGTTTGGACCTAAATAGTTCCTTTTCATGCTTGGGGGTCACCCCTGGTCCTTATTTGTATTTGTTGGATTTTTTGTCAAATAAGCCTTGTGATGCCCTTAAGAGCAACTACTGATTAGTTGTCTTTGTAATAGGTTTTCCTTGTGATTGGGGATTCCTACAAGTGGTTGGGTTGTGATAACAATACCATCTTATCAAGCACTTGTGATAGGTGTTTTGGGGCTGATTGGATTAACAACGACACTCATTGTTCCTTAACCTTCAGTGAAGAGGATTCTAGGAACCTTTTCCATTCCTACTACCCATTCCATTGCATCAAAGTGGTATTAGAGCCATGTCTCTTACTAAAGAGGAAGAAATACCTTTAAGGAGGAGCAATTTTAGGCTGTAGACCTTGATCCATTTGTGATGATGTAAAAAGAGAAAAAATGCATAAAATGTTGTCCTCTTACATAAAATGCTATCCTCTTGCATTTTTCTCCATATTTTTCCATAACATCAAGAAAATAAATTAAATATTAGGATACCCATTTCACTCCTCTATAACATATCAAAAGATGAGGTATGGTTGTTTTGGACCAAGTCTTTGCTGTTACACTATGGGCCACTTTTTAGGCATAAAAATGATCAATATAGGTGATTTTTCAAGGAAAAAAAGATTTTTATGTTTCTTAGAAGGTTATAAAGTTTCTTAGGGTCATTAGGTTAAGTTTTAGGCATCTGGGAGTTAAGATATCAAAAATTACAAAAACTTGCAAAAATGCTGACAACTTTGCAGGAGTTTGGGAATTGGTGAAGGGCTGAGCATTTGGAAATAAGTTATTTTACTATTTATGAACCTTTTGCAATTTTTAGAATTGGAATCAAGTGAAAAATGTAAAAATTGCACTTTTTGTGCAAAGTTGCATTGTTGAAAGTTGTAAAAGTTGCTCAAATTTGCAACTTAGTAGAAAACGGGTTGTGGGATTGAACTGTCTATTCCGTTAGCTCTGCGTGGCTAGGTAAACCCTATCCCCAACATCTTCTTGTCCCATTGAGCACTCAAACATTCTCGGGTATGCTGAACTAGAATGTCCCTAAGGGTCACTAAATGCGATAGGCTTGTGATTTTTGATAGGGCATATCTCAGAGCTCGTGCAAGGTATGGATGTGATTCTAGTTCCTATAGAATCTTGTTGCAAATGTATATGAGCAATGTTAGTATGCTAATAGAAACCAAATTTAAATAAAGCTTCTAAAAACTAAACAAAATTCATAAACTTCAAGATAGACTAAGATGAGCTCTCAATTGAAAATATGAGCCATTAATGGGCTCTCTCAATGAGAAGCTCTCTTGTTGAGTGGCTTTATCTAAATGGATAGGATGTATGCTCAATATGCTTCCAAAGGCTTCAATGGATGATTGTGGATTTTTGGTGTGGATAGATGGCTTTAGTATGGATTTGGCTCTCAAAATAACATTATAACTTTACTTCATTGATTGTGTTATTTTGCAAAGGGGAAGGATCCAATTTATAGGCAAGAGGCTTGAGGGATTGAGGGCTAAGATGCAAGGATGGGAAAAAGTTCATGGAGGGCGTAGATTGCATGAGAGGAGAGCACATGGATTGTGATTCCTTATAGCCAATCAAGGAGTGACACATGTCACATGGTGAGAGGATGGAGGAAAGGGGAAGGATGAGTCAACAAAGGAGGCTCAAGGGATAAAATCTTCATAAAGACCCTCATAATGGCTTGTAAGAGCAATAAAAGGGCTTGGAAGAGTCATTTATGACCTAGTGGACTTCATAAAGTTTTATGGTTGAGATATTTTGAGGGTGATGAGAGCAATTTCGACTTGGACTTGATTAGGAGGGTTTTAAGCTTGCTTAGGCTTGTGCAAATGATTAGAAGATGGATTAGGATGGTTTAGGATTAGCTTAGGGATAGGCAAGTGGATGGCATTTAATGAGGGTGGGTGAAGGAGGAGATATTTGTTAACTTTGGCTTGGGTTAGTAATTCTTAACCCATGTTTAAGGAATGTGACAAGGTTAGGAGGGGATTAGGATTAGGTTTAAAGACATCTTCTAGAAGAGTCTAGACTTTGGATGAGGATAAAGACTTTCTAGAATAGTCTAGAATTTTCTAGGATGAGGATGAAGACTTTTCTAGAAGAGTCTAGAACTTCTTAGGATGAGGATGAATTAGATTTTTAGGAAATAAATAAAGTTTTATTTATTTCAAGGGTTTGGGTTGAGGAGATATTTATTAAAACTTTTTTAATAAACATGAGGATTAATATTTAATCTTAATTAAATATTTTGAGTTGGGATTAGGGGTAGGAAATGATGGGATTAGCCTTTAATCGAAATTAAAGAAGGATTAGAAGATTTTGGAAGAGGTTATTGATCATAGGGAAATTGGCCAAGTTTTGGGGAAAAAATAAATTTTTTATTTATTTTAGGATTTTTGGTCAATTTATTAATTAAATAATTAATAAATAAGGAAATAATGTTTAAATAAGATTTAAACATTTTTGGGAGGGATTCTTTAATTAAATATTTTTAATTAAGATAAAGGGATTTAATGGCATAAAAATTAATTAATTAATTAATTAATGATGATGTCATCAGGACTTTTTCAAAAAATAAAAATACTTTATTTTCTAAAAGTTTTTAGGTGTCTACATTTTGCCCCTCTTTGATGTGATGCTACAAGTGGCATGGCATCAAAGATAAGAAAATAAGATGCCCAAGGCTAGAGCAGAAGAGGAGAAAATGGACTGTGAGATGCCCCCTCAAGAAGGCGGTGGGGAGAGAAAGTGAGGCTCGACGACTTTTTGAAAAGTACAAGAATCCGAGATGAGCAAGAAGACTCAGATTGGCAAAGAGAAGGGGCTGAATTAGCTCAAACTCTCACTATGGGAGAATGATAAAGGAGAATCAGATGCAGAAGAGGAAGCAAGCTTAAGACTTTAGGGAAGGTGGAGGATGAAGGAGCAGAGCGCTATAAAAAAGAATCCAAGATAGGGAGATGGATGAGGGGATTATAAAGCTGATGCAATAGGATTTCAAAGAGTTAGATTGGCGGAAGATGGGTTTCGGAGATCCTTAGGACTAGGATTGTGGATCTTGAAAGATGAGGCTTGGTGGGTTGATTTGGATTGGTGGATCCCTAAGACTAGGATTGTGGATCCCTAAAGCTAAGAGTGATGAGTGATTCAAAGAGATACTGATGCATAAGCTGGGGTAGGAGAGACAGATGCTGGATATGGATGGGGGATAATGGAGATGAAGGAAAACCATTGAAGCTTTTTGAGTGGGGGGATACTTCAAAGAGAAGTACCACCATGTAGTTGAGCACTAGATTTGCTATAGGACTATTGGTTAATTGCCAAGGTTACCAAGAAGATCAAGGCCTTTTCACCAACTGTCCAGAGGACTAACGAACTGACTCAAAAAAAACACGCAAGGATTGCCCCAGCATCACACATGAATCCTAGAGGAAGCAGCGTGGAAACGACATTGGAGAACCCACAAGTAGAAAAAAAAAAACAAACGAAAGACCTGATCAAGACCTTACGCTCTAATTGCCCCATTCGCAGCATACCATGATATGGAAGATTGTGGCAACCTTGAGGAGGGAACAAGGAGATTGCTTGGAAAAGATACTTCAAGACCCAAAAAGGAAGATCCCAAATCAAAAGAAAGTGAAAATCCAAAAGAGAGTCGTTTTCCAACAAGATGGGTAGGACAAGGTACTAACGGACCAAGATCAGACATGAGGAAAGCTATATCCTGCAAGGACCTATCAGAGAGCACCTAAGCTAGTGGATTTGGATGAGTGATGCATTTGGCAAGCTGAACTAAGAAAGATAACACTTTGGTGATAGGAAATCTAGCTAAAGGATGCATTGGAATAGCTAACCAAGATGTGCGATGGGTGCAAGATGCTGATCAAGGAGGAACTAACATGAAATCTGGATAGATACAATGGTACTAAGCTAAAGAGGATGTACAAGCTGATGGACCAAGATATTTACAACTGGGCTAATCAAGATATGGTACAAGCTAACAGACTAATGATAGGTATGATATAGATGGATAAAAAGCTCAAGATGAGAGGATAGCAGGATGGTTCGATGTTGTGCAAGATGCAAAAGCTAAGAGTGGGGTGATAGCAAAAGATATGGATTTGGCAAGATGCATCCAATGATGATGATAGATTTTGTGACCAAGGATAGCTAGAGGAACTGGATGAGATGGTTGGATAGGATGGTAGATAGCTAGGATTATGATGGATATAAAGAGATTACATTGGGTTTGCATGAGGATAGCCTAGAGCTAGATACCAATGACAAGGGAGGATGGACAAGAAAAGATCTCCAAGGAATATAGTGCCCCCAATCAGAAGATAACATGCGGAAGGAGGTCTTATGATGGATGTGATAGGATTGAAGTGAGGATGGAAAAAGCTGAAGGGGCTAGGGAGATGGATGATAGCTGAGATGATTGGCTGAAGTTGCATAAGATTAGTGGATGGTGTGAGATGGAAGCTGGAGGATGGAGGATAGGTGGATAGATTGGAAGATGGAGTTGGATGTCAAGAGATGACCAAAAGCATGAGGGTGATAGGCTAAGCTAGGGATGGCGGGATTACGGATGACGCTTCTTTGCCAAGTTTTCATCATGGTACTTGTCCAAGGCGCTTGAATTGCAAAGTTTTCACCAGTGGATGCTTTATTTTTCTTTTCTTTTTTGACTTTTTGACTTTGGACTTAGCTGGAATGATTTTGGCTTTCTTCAGCTATTTTGGCTATTTTGGGATTTTTCACTGGCTGTTGGAATGTTCAATTTTGTTGCTAGTTGTTGGTACACCGGATGTGTGATTTATGCAATAGATCAGATTAGATGGGATTGATGGTAGGAGATGGAGGGATGAAAATGCTGGAAAGGAGCATGAGATGGGGATGCTTGCAAGAGAAATACTGGCACATGTTGGAACAGGTGTGAAAAGAGCATATGGGGGATAGATGGTAGATGCGGGCGTGATGGAGGATTTGTGGAAGCGTGCTTGGGGATATAGGCATCCAAGATGGAGTTAGGAGATGGGGTACATGAGTCACTAGATGGGGGATTAGCAATGGTGGATGCCATTATGCGTTGGGTTTCAACTTTTTTCTTGGGTATCCACATGGTTTTGGATTTTCTTTGCATAGGCTTTTGCATTGTTTTGCATTCTTTGATTGGATTTTTCCTTTTTGGAGTATGTCTTTTAGAATAGACATATGATTGCCTAGGATGTGGATTTTTAGCTTTATGCATTTTGAAGTTGGCATTCACATTGCTGTGGTAAGCTTTGGGAAGATGGTTAGGAGAAGCTTTGTGAGATGGAGAGGATATGAAAAAGCATGTAGGGGGATGATGATGGATGATGTGCCCTGATATGTGCCTTTGTTGATCTTGCATAGAAATGGATGGAATAGGATTTTTATGATGGCTGATAGGAGGATGGAGGATGGTAGATTTTGGGGCATAGGGACCCAAAATAGATTTAGCTGATGAAGGGGGGATATGGTAGGTTGTTTTGGTTTGCAAAGATGGTGGAGGGGGGATGACATAAGATTTCTTGAAGGAGTGATGGGAGGCTGGCATGGTGGGCTTGGAGATAGGCTTGGTTTTGGGATGTGGTGTACCAACACCTTTAGATGGTGAGCCTTTGGATACATATCCAAGACCATGAAATCCTAGATTTTTTTGTGCAATAATAGGCTCTCTAATTCCTTGCTCTTGTGGTCCTAAACCTTGACCTTGATAATGCCATCAATTGAGCATTTGAACAAGCTGAGGAAACTTTTTGCTTGCAAAAAATGGTAGAAGTGATTTATTAGGTGTATTGCAATGGGGAGATACTGTTCTTAATTCTTCTGCTGAGAGAGGGCCACCATGGATGAATGTAAGTGAACCAAGAGGGTAGATTATAGATGGCGGAATAGCTTGGATAGGTGGTAAGATGGAAGCATGGAGCGAGGGAGATGGAAGGATAGGATCTTGATGTAGCTGGTGGGATGACAAGATATCTTGTAGTGGAGGAGATATGGCTCGAGGTTTTGGAGATGGAGGAGATGGTGACTGCACTATGGATGGAAGACATGGTACGATGATATCTTCATTTATGCTTTGGGGGATGTCAACATGATTTTGGGTAGGATCTTGATAGGATTGGTTTGGAGTGGATGGTGCGATAGGAGGTGAAGGGATGGATTCTTCAAAGGCAGCAGATGGATAGATGGGAGATTCAGTAATGGAGATGGGTGAGTAGAAGATGGATGCATAAGGGTCATTATGAGAGATTTGGGAAATGGTTGGAGGCGATGTGGATAGGATTTGGAGGGATTTGATAGGTGGTGGGATTTTGATGCTTGCGGGAAGTGGAAGGATTTTAAGCAATTTGATGGATGGTATGGGGATGATAGCTATGGGAGATGGAGGTGATATTATAGATGGGGAAGCTTCATCACTGACTACTTCACATGGTTGGATTAGATGACATGGCTTATCAACTATTGGAGGAAACTTTTCTTGTATTTCCTCTAGGAGATTCCTTGGAGACTCGTGTGTCAAAGGTGGAGGTGGATTGACAGGAATAGCTAGTGTGATGGGGGTGGAAGATTGGAAGCTTGGTTGATGGGGTGATGGAGGGGAACCTAGAATATCAGATGGCATGAATAGATAGTTTGGAATAACTCTTGGATTTTGGGGGATGCTTGGGGGAATGTTTCTGAGGCTTTCAATATACCCGTCATAGTCAACAAGATTTTCATCTTCATTGGAATAGGAGGTGGCGGGAGCAAGGACAATGCAACCAAACACATCATGATAGGATTGGTACTTCATGCTTTGATGATGAGTTTGATGGGGATGGGGTCTTGCATATGGATGAACATGGAAGCTCATGGTTGGATTTGGGTTAAGCACAGATTTTGGATTAGCTGATGAAAGATTTCCTAGGGAGAGTCAAAGCTGCATGACAGACCTAAGGAGAATTGGCTAGAGATTTTTGGCTTTCCTGTGGATGGAAGAATTCAAGGGCTTGTTGTCAAAAGGTGAGAGTTTTGCTTTCCTATGCGCTAGATTTGGTGGTGGCTGTGTCAACTTGAGGATAGACTAATGATCCTATGGGCATGACACGAGATTGACCACTTGTGGATCCCAACCTTTAGCTCAAGGTGATGAGGGATACAAGTGACAAAGCTGGATTACCCTAGACAATGCTTTGTTAGAGGGATAACCTTGGTGAGATTGGTTGATTGGTAGGATTGATTGGATAGAAAACTCTGGTAGAGTAACAACAACTCTTTAAAGTCTTGGGTGATTTTGGATTGGGTTTCTAGCTGGCTAGGGGGATGATTTGGATGGACTTTGGATTTGGGATTGTTCTAAGGCAAAGAACTAGATAGATTCAGTTGCAGCGGGGGAGCTTGGATAATTTTCTGATAAGGCAGTGACTACGCTAAGTATGCCTTGAGCTAGGAGATTTCTACTTTTTTGGGATTTCGACCAAAATTGGCAAACATTCATTCAAAAGCTATGAACAAACAAGCAGACAAAAGTTTTCAGCAAGCACGTCAAACACACCAACATCCTAGGAAGCTTTCTACAAGGATGAAATTTGGTTTAGCTAGGGAGTCCTCGATATACGCAAGGTACGTGAGGCCCAAATCCGTAGATGAAACCAAAAAGATGTCACACAGCCGAGAGGAGCGGTAACCCACTTCTCCTCTTTCACTTCTCAAGGGTATAAAGTTCCTTGAGGCTTAGCCTGAGTGACAAAATTTTGATCCCAAGAGAGGTGTCTTTGAATTCACCTCCCGATCTTTATACTCCACCAGAACGCTGGAGATGAGGTTGTCCCAAGGGGTGATGAAATCCCCAAGCAGGCCTCCTAAAAAGCTAAGACAAGATTTTGGATCCTAATATTATGCACCCAAGATGGCCTCGAAAGACGACAAGGGGAGAGAAGACTTGGATGATCTTGGGCTTAAAAACACACTTGTTCTTTTACCAACTGACGCTTAAGTTTTCTGATCTAGACTTTTCAAGCACTCATGTTTAAGATACAATGTTTATTCCAACTTTGAAGCGTCGACAAAAATAAAATTGATCGAAGAATGCGAACAAGAAGAAGAGTTAGGGTCAACAAGAAGGTAAACCCGTGCGCCCGAAGGCCCTCCACGTCAAGTATTGATTGATTTTTCTTTAAGGCATTCAAGATTGAGTGTGAGTTTATTTTAAGCCCAAAACAAAGGTGTGTGAGATTCGATTTCAAGCGCACGCTCGGAGGCCCTCCACGTCAAAATTTGTCCAATTTTTATGCTCAAATAAAGTGTGAGCGAGATAAATGCGCATTCAAAGAATTTTCTAACTTAGAAAAACCACTAAAGACCCAAGTGAGTGGAGTTTGATCTTTGTGGAGCACTTAACACACTCTTAGGTAGACCCATCCGCATAGATGGCGCTGAGATTGCAACCAATGGTTAAATTGATGGGTGATTAAAGAGGGTGAGTCCAACTACAAACTTACTCAAAGCGTCTTTATTAGTTTTTATAACTTAGAAGATTTCAAAAATGTGGATTCTTTTTATGCCCCAAAAGATGATTATTTGATCTATGGCATTCAAGATTGGATTTGTTGTTTTAATCATGCATTCAAGAAAAATTTGATTTTAATCCATGGCATTCAAGAGTGATTTTAGCAACATGCATTCAAAGACAAGTGGTTAAACATTCAAGTTTTTTCCTTTGAGCATTCAAGATTGAGATTTTGTGTGTTGTTTTAAGAACTTTGAAGTGCTTTGTTTTAACCTTAGATCATTCAAGATTTTTTTTGGACTCAAAAGTGAAAATGACTCTTTGGCCTTTGCTTTTCATTCAAGATTTTGTGTTCTAGTTTGCATGTTTTAAGCCCAAAAATGATATTCCTAGATTGTTTTGATGCATGAAAAACCTAAGAAACATTCAAGATTTTGCAACAAGACATTTGTTTGGAACAAATAACAAAATTTTTAGGACTCTTAGTTTTCATGAGATTTTTAAAAGAACTTTAAAATATTTTCAAATGAGGTTCCTTTTATCCTTGATTGATGCTTTGAGTTTGATTTAGATTTTAGTGTGCACTTAGTGTTGATTTTGAACCTTTTGAAATGGAAACTTGAAGTTCTTTTTAAATTCCCAAAAATAAAGTGTTTCTAACTTTGCATTAATGCATCTAAAACCTTGATGTTGCAAGGATGCAAATGATTAGATTGGTTTAGTTTCACTTGTTAAAAGATTTTTTCTTTTTTGCAAATTTTTAATTTTTTAATGGATTTAAGTATGATTTGGGGGTTCATTTTAAGCACTAAAAAGAAGTGTGTATGATTTTGATTCCTTAAAAAGAAAATGGCCAAGATCTCCCACAAGAAGAAGAAGAAGAAGTAGATGGAATAAGAAGAATATAGACAAGAAGAGGAAGAAGAATTCCAAGTGCTTTGTCCACCTATAAGCTTGAAAAATCTGCAAATACTATGAGTTCTTTTTTCTTCTTCATGCTCATGTGGACCTACAAAACCAATTTATACAATCCTACCAATCACAAAAACAAGCAAAATTAGCTAAAATCAGAAAATGACATACAAAACTTGACTAAAAAAGCTAATGAAGATGACCCATGCGGGGTCCCACTAGGCGTGCCAAAATGTATATGAGCAATGTTAGTATGCTAATAGAAACCAAATTTAAATAAAGCTTCTACAAACTAAACAAAATTCATAAACTTCAAGATAGACTAAGATGAGCTCTCAATTGAAAATATGAGCCATTAATGGGCTCTCTCAATGAGAAGCTCTCTTGTTGAGTGGCTTTATCTAAATGGATAGGATGTATGCTCAATATGCTTCCAAAGGCTTCAATGGATGATTGTGGATTTTTGATGTGGATAGATGGCTTTAGTATGGATTTGTCTTTCAAAATAGCATTATAACTTTACTTCATGGATTGTGTTATTTTGCAAAGGGGAAGGATCCAATTTATAGGCAAGAGGCTTGAGGGATTGAGGGCTAAGATGCAAGGATGGGAAAAAGTTCATGGAGGGCTTAGATTGCATGAGAGGAGAGCACATGGATTGTGCTTCCTTATAGCCAATCAAGGAGTGACACATGTCACATGGTGAGAGGATAGAGGAATGGGGAAGGATGAGTCAACAAAGGAGGCTCAAGGGATAAAATCTTCATAAAGACCCTCATAATGGCTTGTAAGAGCAATAAAAGGGCTTGGAAGAGTCATTTATGACCTAGTGGACTTCATAAAGTTTTATGGTTGAGATATTTTGAGGGTGATGAGAGCAATTTCGACTTGGACTTGATTAGGAGGGTTTTAAGCTTGCTTAGGCTTGTGCAAATGATTAGAAGATGGATTAGGATGGTTTAGGATTAGCTTAGGGATAGGCAAGTGGATGGAATTTAATGAGGGTGGGTGAAGGAGGAGATATTTGTTAACTTTGGCTTGGGTTCGTAATTCTTAACCCATGTTTAGGAAATGTGACAAGGTTAGGAGGGGATTAGGATTAGGTTTAAAGACATCTTCTAGAAGAGTCTAGACTTTGGATGAGGATAAAGACTTTCTAGAATAGTCTAGAATTTCCTAGGATGAGGATGAAGACTTTTCTAGAAGAGTCTAGAACTTCTTAGGATGAGGATGAATTAGATTTTTAGGAAATAAATAAAGTTTTATTTATTTCAAGGGTTTGGGTTGAGGAGATATTTATTAAAACTTTTTTAATAAACATGAGGATTAATATTTAATCTTAATTAAATATTTTGAGTTGGGATTAGGGGTAGGAAATGATGGGATTAGCCTTTAATCTAAATTAAAGAAGGATTAGAAGATTTTGGAAGAGGTTATTGGTCATAGAGAAATTGGCCAAGTTTTGGGGAAAAAATAAAATTTTTATTTATTTTAGGATTTTTGGTCAATTTATTAATTAAATAATTAATAAATAAGGAAATAATGTTTAAATAAGATTTAAACATTTTTGGGAGGGATTCTTTAATTAAATATTTTTAATTAAGATAAAGGGATTTAATGGCATAAAAATTAATTAATTAATTAATTAATAAATAATGATGTCATCAGGACTTTTTCAGAAAATAAAAATACTTTATTTTCTAAAGGTTTTTAGGTGTCTACAGCAAAGACTTACAATAACCTCTCTTTATTTTTTGAGATTATACTCCATTTAGATTTTGTGACGCAATCTCAGGTGATGCTGAAACTTGTAGTGTTGGCCAGCACAAAGTTGCCAACTACCAAATCTCTCTCACCTTTGATTGTGGGATCAAACTGTATACTCTATTAGCTCTGAGTGGTTGAGTAAACCCTATCCCCAACCTCATCCTATACTGTTCAATGCTTGAATGTTCTTGGGCACACCAAACTGAAACATTCCTAAGGGTCATTAAATGCCATAGGGCTATGATCTTTGATGGCGCATATCTCAGAGCTCATACGAGGTATGGTTGCAATTCTAGTTCTTATAGGAACATTTTGTGGAGACCTACAATAACCTCTCTCACTTTTTAGAGATCATACTCCATTTTGATTTTGCGATGCCATTTTGGGTGATGCTAAAACTTGTAGTATTGGCTAATACAAAGTTGCCAACTGCCCAATCTCTCTCACCTTTCATCATGGGATTGATTGTCTACTCTATTAGCTTTGGGTGGCTGGGTAAACGCTATCTACAACCTTGTCCCATCTCGTTCAATGCTCAAACATTCTCGAGCATGTCGAGCCAAAACATCCCTAAGGGTCACTAAATGCGATAGAGCTACGATCTTTGACAGGGCATATCTCAGAGCTCGTGCAAGGTATGTATGCCATTCTAGTTCCTATAGGATTTTGTTGTGGAGATCTACAATAACCTCTCTCACTTTTTAGAGATCATTCTCTATTTTGATTTTGTGACTTCATCTCGGGTGATGCTGAAACTTGTAGTGTTGGCCAGTACAAAGTTGCCAGCTACCAAATCTCTCTCACCTTTCTTCTTGGGATCAAATTGTCTACTCCATTAGCTCTGGGTGGCTAGTTAAACCCTATCCCCAACCTCCTCTCATCCTATTCAGTGCTCGAACATTCTCTGGCACGCCAAACTGAAATGTCCCTAAAGGTCACTAAATGCCATACAACTATGATTTTTGATGGGGCATATCTCGGAGCTCATGCAAGGTATGGATGCGATTCTAGTTCCTATAGGACTATGTTGTGGAGACCTACACTAACCTCTCTCATTTTTTCAATATCATACTCCATTTTGATTTTGTGAGGACATCTCGAGTGATGCTAAAACTTGTAGTGTTGGCTAGTACAAAGTTGCCAACTACCAAATCTCTCTCACCATTCGTCGTGGAATCGAACTATCTACTCCGTTAGCTTCGAGTGGCCAGGTAAATCCTACCACCAACCTTGTCCTATCCTTTTTAGGGATTGAACATTCTCGGGCATGCGAAACTAAAATGTCCTTAAGGGTCACTAAATGCCATAGGGCAACGATCTTTGATGGGGCATATCTCGGAGGTCATGTGAGGTATGGATGTGATTCTAGTTCATATAGGACTGTGTTGTGGAGACCTATAGTAATCTCTCTCACTTTTTGGAGATCTTACTCCATTTTGATTTTACGAGGCCATCTTGGGTGATGTTGAAACTTGTAGTGTTGGCCAGTACAAAGTTACCAACTGCCAAATCTCTCTCACCTTTCTTCCTAGGATTGAACTATCTATTTTGTTAGCTTTGGGTGGCTAGGTAAACACTATCCCCAACCTCTTTTGGTCCCGTTGAGTGCTTGAACATTCTCAGGCATGCCGAATTGAAACATCCCTAACAAAGATAATGACACATTAAGGGGCTTACAAGAGTTCATAAGTTTCTATTTATCTCCCCCACATTGAAAATATCATGGAGAAAACATGGTGTGATGTGTAGAAGGATAAGATTATAAAGGGCTCATAAATTTTCATCCTCATCATAACTCATGATCTTAAGGGTTTATTAGAGGTAGGCTTAATATGGCACATATTCTAATGTGCCATAGGTTTATAAGATTGTGTCAAAACTATCAAAGGAATGATAGAGATCACTATTTTGCATCATTATGAGGGTTTATGAAGGAATAATCAATGCATCACTATTTTGCATCACTATAGAGATAATGTTAATGATAATCAATGCATAAGGTAAGGGCATTACGAAGGAATGAGATCAAAGGAAAATATTCAAGGCAACAATAGTGAGTGTGATGAACAACTTTTTAAACCTTTATAGTAGTTAGATCTTTGCTTCATTAATGTTTCATTAAATCTTGAGAATCCTATTACATACACCCTATTTTTCAAAGTGGTAGGATCAACATAAGTGTAGCATTAAAATATTCATCCAATTTTGGGGTGGAAGTTGGGGAATTTTGTGGGAGCATGTTTGTCCAATTCTCATTAAAAATGTGATGTCATCTTTTCCACTCACATTAAGGCTAAATGTGGGTTGTATTTAGCATAGGTGAAACACCAAGATAGTCTAGATTCAAAGAACTAGGAACTAGTTGCATCATAATTATCTCAACGTGATGCCATAAAAGTATTCCTCTTAAAAGTTCTTCTCCTCCTTAATTGCAACAAGTTTGAGTCCACAAGTTGCTATGGGATGGATCATATTGTTGTTTCTGGGATAATATTTTTTTATGCCCAAACATAATGAATGAATGATAATAGATCTTTGCATTTAGATAGGGAATTAGAAGTTAAATTTCTCTATCTTTCCTTTAAGTAGTTCAAAATTAATTTCATTTGTTTCTATTGATTTTGTAGCACATTTGAATTAACTTTTTCCAAGGTAATTCTTACCATTTGGCAACACATATAAATATTTTACAATTCTTTAAAAAATGATGGAAAACTATTGATGACTAGACCTACCATATAAATTTTATATATTAGTTTGTTAACAACAAGGAATTATTTTCTCTAATGCTTCATCCTAAGAAGTTGTTTTAGAAATCACATATTGTTGAATTGATTGTTTTATTATTTATTTCACTGGCAATAATGTACAAAAAGTTAGTATCAATACTAAATAGAATAAAAATAAAACAAATACTTGTGTGTAATTTTAATCATTTTATAATCATAAGAAAGTGTTACTTATATATATTTAGGTGGTCAAATTCATTTGGATTGGTTAATGGACTCATGTCAAGCTTCTAGTTGTTGATCGATAACCATTAAATGAAACCAAGCTAGTTAAAAGTTTGTTGGGGATACTTTTGGAGCACTTTATGACATTATTGACACTCTGATCCCCAACTCATAAATAAGGAAAACTATGGAAAAGATGACATGATCTTGGGCTAAAGTAAAATCTCAAGATGTGATGCACTTAATGAGCCATAAGAAACCTATGTGTACATTTCCCAACTCATAATGAATGGTTAGATATAAAGCCTCCATACATTGGCCTAAAAATGCAAGCCAAGGATGTAACCGTGCATGTATTTGCATAGTCTCCCTGTGAGGATCCCAAGTATCTACTGTTGTTATTAATTTGGGTGTCACTATATAATCTAGAATGTTATGAAGTACTGAAGCATGTAGTAAGTTCTCCTATGTCTCTACAAAATGTAGCATAGGTTCAGGGTTGCTTGGCTCCCAAGAATTTGTAGCAACTATTCTCAGTCGTATAAGATTAACTTCAATGAAGAGTTGAGTGTAAGGAGTTGAAGAAGCAAGTTCTGCTTCTGTGTAAATGCCAAAATCATGAGGCTCATTCCGTTGCATAAGCCTTTTCCACAATGACATTACCTCTAAGCCATGCTAAGGATCTTGAACTAGTTCCCAACCTTGAAACACTCTTATAAGAATGCCAAAGCTAAACATTATGCATAATAGAGAACATCTTATCTAGTGTAGTACAAGATTGAGTAATTCTATGGTGCAAGACCACCCCATCAAACCAAGGAGTCATAAGGTCTTCTCCCATCAAAATGAATAGTTTTAAGGTCTTCTAGGCCTTTTCAAACATGTTTTTACCATGTTTGGTTGTTTTAAGGCTTTCTTGAATTTAGACCCTATTGTTTGAACCCTCAAACAACTTTGGTATTTTTATAAACCGATTGATTCATGAGGTCATAGTGGTCTAGTAGTCTCCTAGGGTCTTGTTAGAAGTCATAGGATGTATTAGGATCTTTAGAAGTCTTTATAAAGTCATAAAAAGCAAAATAAGTTGCATGACTAGGGTAATAATGCAACATTTATGCAATAATATGGATTTTTGTTTGTAATGGCTCCCTCCAATGGTCACAACCTTTGAAAATCTATTGGAACAGTTGAAGGAAGGTCTTCATAAGCCCTTACAGGTGGGTGGAAGACATAGATTTTACTTTTGCTTTGAAATCAATAAGCAACCATCATTTTTTGTGCAAAAGACTACTTTTTCGTGTGTTATATAGACTGTATGGATCAGGAGGCCCAAATAGTTAGTTTTTATTGAAGCCTGTAGAGTCACCTTTCTAATGAGCCTACTCTAAGCCCTTGATTGGTTGGGAGGTTGGAGATATAAGGTTTTTTGTAAAAGTTGCTTTCAAACCTTGACCACCTAGGGTTTTGGAAAAGAATGTTGATTTCTCCCATTTCCATCGTTGGAAAATTCTAATATTTGGTGGAATGGGAGGTTGTCAAATGTACATTAAGATTTTGGTGGTTCTAGGCTGGAGTAGATGGTGGCTATATGGAATTTGCACAAATGAGTTGGCATTACCATGTGACAACTCTACTGCATTATGGAATTTGCTAATTTGCATGCCTTGATGTTTGAACCAATAAGTGAAACTTTGGGATTTGCCTTCCCTTTTCCTAACCTAATCATTGGATGCATTGGTTTGGTCTTTTTCACTAGATTTTTGGTACTTCCTTTGTTAAGGTGACCTAATTGGGGCAATTAGGCCTATATAATAGTCTAGTTTTGGAAGGCTTGTAAATGGCTTCAACACTTTCCCTTTTGGGGATATAAAAAAACTCAATAAAGGGTACTTGGAATACTAATTAGTTCCTAAGGTCTTTTGGAATATATGGTACTTGTTGCCTAATTTTTCTTTGGAAGGGCTAGTAGCCTAGATGCTACATTATGAGGACAGAGTTATGAAATTTGTGTTTGAGTTGCTGTTTGGCCATGGTTCCTTGGTTTTAGTGTTGGGATGAACCTCTTAACATGCTAATCAACCTTATTTGTGAGAATCCACCATTCATGGGTGTGAAGCCAAGTTTGCTAGTGTAAAGTTTTATGGATTAATGATGATCCCTTAGTGTTATTGTTGTGTCAAGGTGTAGAAGTTTGGGTGTATAATTTGTCTTGTTGGATCGACATCAGAATTCTACTTATTGTACCCTAACCTCTGTATCATTCTACCTATAAAATTCTATCTTCTATAAGGTACAACATTGACCAATTATGCATATAAGGAAATATATGCATTGCAATACATGTGAGTGCTCATTACAATTGGTATTTTATGATGGCAGATCTAACATATGGAATTAATGAAACCTTGAGAATCCTATTAGGCTCTACATCATAACTAAACCTTGAGAATCTTATTAGGCTCTACATCATAACTAAACCTTGGAATTAATGTAATGTATTGTTTTCAATTTCAAATTTGTTATATGTTTGTAATAATAATTTATGATAAATGTCTAGATGCATAACATAGAAGGCAGGCTTTAAACATGAATAAAAAGATCATAAATCAATATGACAATGACATAAATTGTAAATGATAAATTTTTGGCTTTAACATTGATAGAGTTTATTGCTGATCAATATAGTATCAAAAATTCAAACTGATTAGGTATTGAATTAAGCTTGATAAACAAATGACAAAGAAGGAAAAATTTAAACATGAACAAGATCATAAATCATATGATGATGACATATTAGAAATGATAAACTTATTCTTAAATAGTGATAAAGTTTATTGTTAATCAATATTCTATCAAAGTTTTGAATTGATTAGGTATTGCATTTAATGTCATACATGAACAAACATATAATATAAAATGATAACCAATAATGTCATGTACATTAACAAAAATATAATATATTATGATAACCAATAATGTCATACATGAACAAATATATCATATATTAACCAATAATGGCATAAGTCTAATAATGTCATGCATCAAATAAATGTCATACATCAAACATATAATGTCATGTATACATCAAATGTATATCGAATATGTCCACTGACATAAAACCCAACATATATGTCTGCTGATGTCTATACATGTACATGTCTATCAACTATATCTTCTCCTTACCATGAGGGGAAGGAAACAAATCTCTAGAGGCCTTCGATCATCATGTGGAGGGAGATGGTGGCGATGATGGGGTCCTCCTCACATGCTCACTTGTCCTCTTGTTGAAGCTCTTCTCGAACTCGAGCTGATACAAAAAAAAGTAGATATGAATTAATAATTATTATATATTGAAATCAAATTTATGTACACACACAATTAATTATTTTCTTACCACCATCATATAATCGTTCTGCAAGTCCACCTTGAAGGCTTGTGGACAATTAGGTGTGACAAGACCCTACAACAATTGAATCAATATAATAACTTATAAATAACATTAGAAATTTTGATACTAACTATTATAAACAAAAACTAAAACCAGGAAAATTCTTTCATACCTCAGTCAATGGCTATGAACTAGCCATAGCTGTAGCCACTTCATGATTGACAGACTACCACAGATGAGGAGGAGTCTCTGATGTCAAGAGCTACATGTCATACAATACACGTTAAATGTAACATGAAACATGAAACAAATATATTCAAATGAATTAAATTAATATGAAACAAATGTACCTCTACGAAGCTTGTGTTGCGTCTAGGCTCGAAGTCTATAGCAAATGTCAACGGTCCTATAGAGAACTGATGCACATGCATAATTTTTTTGTCAATCCTTCATATGATTACTTAATAAATATATGTATTCATTTAAATGATTAAATTGATACATATCTCTGGACTCATTGAGCGAACAAAAAATGGGGCCGAGGGATCGCTACTAGGCCCGCCAACACTTTGACCTTGAATTTTGAACAATGTTAATACATGCTAATTAATTAGTCATTCAATATACATATGAAATGTGATCAAATCAGTTTATTATAGTTGTAATTTACCTGTGTGTCAATGCCAAATGTCTCATTTAGGAACTGATTAGTCATTAGCCCATCATCTGCACCATCTTCAACATGACTACCAAATGTGCATAAGGATCCACATGATGTGCACATGTGACCACGACATGCAAAAGGCTCCTCCTCAACCAATGGACTTGTGTAATGAATGAGGGTCTGCGTCAAAGCTCTAATAGTCCTTAGAGCGCTAGCCTCTACATGTTCCTTCGCAATTGAAGGAATAGTCACATGCTCACCTTGTGGCTTGACCACATGTGTCCTAATTACATTAGAGTCACAAAGTGACCCCAACCTCTCAAATGATGACCCCCCACCTCTACCCTGAGAGTCTAATATATCAAAATAATTGGGGATCTCCCCAAGGACAAACTCACAATACAATTTTCTTAAGAAATACACGGGGACCTCATGATTATTGCAAGGAGGGGCATCAAAAACCATCCACCATCTATCCAAAAAATTATTTCTAATAGCATCGTGTATGCACTAATGTATGGAAAATTGTTTAGTACCCTCTCTAATAGTATCTTGTTCACCAAGTTTTCTAAATAATGCACATATTCTACCTTTTGGTATATCTTTTTTTTAACATCTTGATATGATAATTTAATTTCATAATATCTTTTTGGTTCTTCCCTCTTAACTCACCAAACAGCTAACTTACCACTAACATTAGCTATGTGGGTCTTAATGGATTTGAGGGATGATGCCAATTGAGCTCTCATTGGATTGGTTTGTCCACAATTGTTTCAACTAACCAATGAGTCCTTCTAATTTAGTTTTCCCTCTTTCTATTTCATTTATTATATTTTCTTGCATGCCAGGAGGAGGTCTTGCAATTGGTTCAGGTTGCAAAATTTGTTCTTCTTCTTGTGGAGGGTTTTGGTTTTGATCATCTTGAGGGTTTTGATTTTGAAATTCTTGGGGATTTTCCAGTTCATTATTGACATTTCTTGATAAGAAATTAATTGAAATCTAAATAAATAAACAAAACTAAAACAAATTTGAAAAAAACCTACAAAACAATATAAAAAACATGTCAAATAATGTAAAAAGAAAGATAGATAGCATATGGCGTGCTTGTGATCTCGATCTTTGACGGTGAGGAGGCATATTGGCAAGGTCAAAGGTAGAAAACTTGTTTGAATGCAATCCATGTATGCATTGTAGTGAGGAGAAGTAGGAAAAAAGGGTTAAAATGAATGGGCTGCAAGTATGCAACCCACTTATAAAAATTGGGTTTTTTTTTAAAAAGCGTGTACACACTATTGCTCAAGTTGCCCAAGCCATAGCGTGTGTATGCTATAGTGTGTGTGCACTATTGAAAATTAGAAAAAAAAAATGGTGTCACCTTTTTGGAACCGCAACTTGGTCCACATACCCAATGAAATCCCAACAAATCGAGGTTATGTTAACTTGACACATAATTTTAAAGTAGTTATGTGCTTCATATCAAAACAGTGTAAGAAAAGAATATGTAGGAAATTGAATTTAGATTCTAAACTACTAGGCTTTATCTGAAAAAAAAAGTTATTTTATTTGTCAAAATTTTGGATTTTAATGCAGTACTACAAAAATTTCAAGGCAAAAATAAAAAGCAGGTGTATGTCTAACCACCTTAATCAAATGATAATGATAATATTTTTTAATATAATTATACATATAAAAACTAGACTCACGCCTGCATGTGATGCATATTTTAGGGTATTTTTATTCTAAATAAATAATTAAATATGAAATTTCTACTATAACTTTTCCAAAATAAAATAACTTTTATGTCTGACCACCTTAACTAATTGAAAACTTTACAAAATTATTATTATTATTATTTTCTTATACTAGGTGAAGCATAGAATGTGATGCAACTTTTGGATTTTAAATATGTTATACCATTTTAAAGTTATAGCTATTTTTCAATCAGTATGTCAATCAGAAGTTTGCAAATATCTTCATTAAAAATTAACTAATAAATACTTATCGAACTCAAAATTTAACAACAATTATATCGATGGAATCTTGAGTGTGTTATCAAAAAATTCTTTTTCGTTTCATTGTATTTCGATGAAAAAAATATTGTGAGATGGCTACTTGAAGTCTAAATGTCAATGAAACCTATCTCAAACACATTTTTTTGAGTTAACCAAAGAGGTTTGGTAAATACCAAGCCTAATTAGGTACTTGATTACATATCAAGTACCAGACATTTGGTAGAATTTTTTTTTTCAAAAATTAATTTTTTAGGGAAATCAAAATTTGGAAAGTGTGGGCAATCAACAATCATTATTATCATTGACTATTATTATGATATATAGTAATATTATATGATTATTATAATATTATTATATATAGTAATATATATGATTATTATTGTTATTAAATATAATATAGTAATATATATAATTATAATTATTAAATGTATATAGTAATATTATATAATAATAATAATTAAATATAATATAGTAATATATATGATTATTATTATTAAATATAGTAATATATATGATTATGATTATTATTATTACTATTATATAATCTAGTAATATATTATTATAATATAGTCAAATGTTATGGCCCCTTTCAACCCATTCGAACAAATCAAATAGGTCCCTAGGGGTCCCAGGACCCCTAGGGACATATGCTATCATCAAATACGTTGAACCTATGACCCATTTCAACCCATTCAATCAAACCAAATAGGTCCCTAGTGGTCTTAGGACCCCTAGGGACATATGTTGTCATGAAATGCGTTGAAAGGGGTCATAGGTTATCCTATGACCCCTTTTGACCTATTTGTTGAGATAATGGGTGTTGCACACATTGCATAATATTGTTATTTTATTATTGTATTTTATTATGTGATGTTGTGCCTAGATGGACGTGCAACATGTAAAGATTCCCATGGAATATTCTTGATGAGTTGTATTGTAACATTGTGAAAATATTTTATGTAATTATTTAATATTGGGGGAAAAGAATTAAATGCCCAATATTAAATGTAGGGTCAGTGCGTTCGGTAGCACATGGTTTTAGCACATGGTTTATGTAATACCACTTGGTGGTTTTGTGGGACTTGCTACTATATAAGCAACCACAAGGGTAGTTGTTGTAGAAGAAAAAAAAGAGTGACAAGGAGAAGACAAAAGGCAAGAGTCGAGCGGGACAAGGCTTGACAGGTTAGCCAAGGGAGCATTTGTGAAGGTTGAAAGCATGGCATGGGATGTGTGGATTCATGCTTGTTCACATAGTTTGCTCGGTTGTGGCTATGGCCATGAAGGCTTCCATGGTTGTATGGCAATGGTATTTTTGCTGAATAATACATGGTGATGGATGCTTTTGGAGGCTGGGTTTTTCCCTCAATGAGGGTTTCCCAGGGTATATCTTGTGTCACAATTTTGTGGGTATGTTGTCTATTCTCTTGCATGTGGATTTTAATTTCATGTTTATTTTCAGATTTATTATGGGTTATGTGGAAACGGTTATATTCTTTGTTGCCAAGTTTCCTTACAAGTGGTATCAGAGCTATGGTTTTATTATTGTAACCCTAGATTGAATCCATGGGAATGCATGAGAGGATAAAAGAAAGGGCAAGATATATGAATGATTTATTGCAGATTTGAGGGTTTTGGATTTGCTGTTATGATGGGATGTTAAAAGATTTGGGCATGGGAAATTGTTGGACAAAAGAGTTTTTTCGGATGTTTCATTTAAATGAGGTTTTTGGGGGGTAGCTTGCAAAAATGACCTCCTAGGTAAAAACAGACCTCACCATTGGATCCGGGTCAACATTTTGATAAATTTTGATATATAATATGCCCTAGTTTGGCCATGTTCAGAGGAAATGAAAGAGTTTTTTGGTTTCAGCTCATGATGGCCGTCAAATTTAATCCCGTCGAAATTTTCGTCACTGAAAAAAAATTAAAAATGAAAAATCGTACTGAAAATGGTAAAAAGACTGTCTTAGTAAAATGGCCATAACTTTCTCTCAAAATATCAGATTTCAAACTTCTTACAGGCGTTGGAAAGCTAATTCAGAGCACTACAAGATGGTGTAGGTTTGGTTCTATGATTTTGAAATTTTGTCAGGTTTTAAGAGGCCTAAAGTCAGATGTTGTTTATTTTGAGCACGGATTAGGGCATAACTTGGGCATACGGAGTCGGATTTTGGACTTCGAGTAGTCAACAGAAAGCTCTTGGAGAGCTCTACACAATGGTTCAGATTTGGTGTAGGTTTGGCATGATTTATTTTTTGATATATTTATTTGAACTGTTTATGGTATATTTTGACTATGGTAACATTGTGAGTTTATGGCATTGGAAGATTTAAGATTTGATGTCATTGTATACTCAGTTCATATTTCAGTTTGGTCTCATGATGATATAGTTATCAATGTTTGGTTTGGATATGCATGATGACTTGTTGGGTCTACAAGTTGTGCAGTGTTGTAAGCGGTCTATACTTACAGGTTGCATTTATAGCTTGGTTATGGGTTGTCTTTGCCCATTGATCTTTCATTATTGATGCATATTCAAATTGGTGGCTTGGATTTGGGTTGTCTATGCCCTAAGTCACATGATTTTATTCTTCATGTAGAAGGGATGAGATGTTGTTACCAGGTACAGTCATGGTGGAGGATTATGGTTGACTATGCTGATAGGTTGGACACTATTGAGAGCCAGATGCTCGGTTCATGGATGTGATCATGGTGTCATGGATTTTGGCATGACATGATTGGTTATACAGGTACATCCTTGATGTTCATTAGCTTGGATTTCTGATATAGTTATGGTGGTATATCTTCTTGGTTGAGGATCATGGTTATTTAGTTTCTTTTGAAGAGCTCATGATGTGCACTTTGAGTTCTTTGATAGTTTGATTCCTTGGTTGATTCTCATGGTTAGAGGATGGATTTTTTCATCATATGTCATGGATAGCTTGGATACACGGTTTAGTGGGAGCTTGTGACAGTGATGGGGTGACAGTGCAGGATTAGTTCCTGATTTGGTTTATATCTTCTTGGTTTGGAGAGGATGGTTTTTTATGATGCCATAGGTGACTTGGTACCACGGTTGAGTGGGAGTTGTTGGCATTGATATATTTATTGAGTGTTTGCAGATGTTGGAGGTTTGTCTTAGATCCTGTTGCTGCAGAAGCGTCTTTGACATTTGCATGGTGCACTTGTTATCTTCATGGTGTGTGAAGATGGTTAGATCTTGAGAACTCATGGAGTTCTTGGTTATCTTCATGGTATGTGGAGATGGTTCTTCATGGTATGTGGAGATGGTTTTCTTCATGGTGTGTGGAGATGGTTGCATCTTGAGGACTTACAAGGTTCTTGGCAAAGGTGTGGTTTATGCTTTTATTTGGCATGTTATCCTTGGTATGAGGATGGTTTCATTATTATGTCATGGTATACTCTTGATACGCGTTTAGAGTTGTGACATGTTATGGTGTGTTCATATGGAGCATGTTATCTCTTTAGTTGAGATGGTAAGATCATGTTGTCATGTTTATGTTCCTGAGGCCATGGTTGGAACTTTGACATTGATCTTGGTTTAGTTTCTTGGTATTGAGTACACTGATCATAAGCTGGATACTTCATGATATTGCTATGTTGCATTTGGAGTTGGCATGGATTGATTGGTTACAGGTGCTCATGGATACTTAGAGACAGTGGTGACGCTGATTTCTCTTGGATTAGAGAAGTATTTGTTGGGACGGTTGATGGTTTCAGCAGGAAGTCCGAGGGGCAGTCACCTGATATGGACTTGAGAGGAGATTTTTCTTAGATGAGTCTTGGTTGGAGACTTGGGTATCTTGATGAGCATTCTCATTCCCCACTCTTGGTCTACTCGGTGGTTTGCTAATTGAGAGGTATAGCCCATTGTTTCTCTCAGTTGCATTATATTTATGCTTGTCATTCATGGATATGGATCTTGAGCTATGGTACATGAGTTAGTTCTGGAGGGTTCATTTGAGAGATGGTTAAGCATTGGTTATCTCCATGTGCATATGTTGTTATGCTGGTTGAGTTTGGGAGATGGTTTTATATTGGGCATATTCCTTGGATTAGGAATGGTTATTCCTTGGTTTAGGAATGGTTTTATGAGTTTGATCTTCTTGTGAGAGGCTTACATCCATGATTAGCTATATGGTATGGTTTGGGTGTTGTTGAGGCTTCTTGTTGGGGTTTTATGGAGGAGATCATACTTGCACAGTTTACATCTAGAGGTGTGTGTAGAAGGACATGATACAGGTTGTGATTTGCATGGTTTCTCTGGTCTTGGTTATCTTCTTGGATGTTCAGTTTTGCCTACATTGGATTTGAGATTGGTTGGAGATTGTGATCACTGGTTTGTGCTCATGTATGTCATGTGGACATGGTTATTCCATTATCTCTTGCCTCTGTTGGTTGTGGTGAACTTGGGAGAGCATTGGAGACTTGTTATGAGAGTTGTTCTTGCAGGATATCAGTTTATGTATTGTGGATGTCCTTGATACTACATGGATTCACTTCTTTGAGATGTTGTTGAGTGGATTGGTTATAGATTTGACATTATCTTTTGCAGTGGGAGCTTCTTGGTATATATGTGGCAGGTATTGCTCTTGAGGCTTGTGATTGCAGGTTATAGATTGGATATGTCGGTGATATAAGATTCACTTGTTATACCTTTGAGGTATGGATAGTTGGATGGGTTTGGCACTTGCTGTGGGTGCTATTTCAGCTATGGATATTTTGACAACTACGGATACATGTGATTACCTTTGGATTATTTTTTTGTGCTTGAAATTTCAATTGGTACAAGATTTTATGATCTTCTAATGCAACAGGTTGGGTGGTTTTCTCTTTGGATGGCTTCTATGTATGTCCAGTGGGAGTGGCATAATAGGAGGTGAGATCATTCATGTTCGAGATGTTGGATACTTTGATTTTGTCGCGGGTACCAGGATGGAGCACTTGGTGTTTTTTGATCCATGATGGTGGATGTGCTGGGAGGGATTGTTCCCTTGTTCATTTATGTGGCTACAGATTGACCCTATGCAATGTATACAACAAGTGGGAGATTGTTGAGATAATGGGTGTTGCACACATTGCATAATATTGTTATTTTATTATTGTATTTTATTAGGTGATGTTGTGCCTAGATGGACGTCCAACATGTAAAGATTCCCATGGAATATTCTTGATGAGTTGTATTGTAACATTGTGAAAATATTTTATGTAATTATTTAATATTGGGGGAAAAGAATTAAATGCCCAATATTAAATGTGGGGTCAGTGGGTTCGATAGCACATGGTTTTAGCACATGGTTTATGTAATACCACTTGGTGGTTTTGTGGGACTTGCTACTATATAAGCAGCCACAAGGGTAGTTGTTGTAGAAGAAAAAAAAGAGTGACAAGGAGAAGACAAAAGGCAAGAGTCGAGCGGGACAAGGCTTGACAAGTTAGCCAAGGGAGCATTTGTGAAGGTTGAAAGCATGGCATGGGATGTGTGGATTCATGCTTGTTCACATAGTTTGCTCGGTTGTGGCTATGGCCATGAAGGCTTCCATGGTTGTATGGCAATGGTATTTTTGCTGAATAATACATGGTGATGGATGCTTTTGGAGGCTGGGTTTTTCCGGTTTCCCAGGGTATATCTTGTGTCACAATTTTGTGGGTATGTTGTCTATTCTCTTGCATGTGGATTTTAATTCCATGTTTATTTTCAGATTTATTATGGGTTATGTGGAAACGGTTATATTCTTTGTTGCCAAGTTTCCTTACACTATTTGAACAAACCAAATAGGTCCCTAGGGGTACTAGGACCCCTAGGGACATATGTTGTCATGAAAAGCATTGAAAAGGGTCATAGGTTATCCTATGACCCCTTTTAACCCATTCGATCAAACCAAATAGGTCCCTAGAGGTCCTAGGACCCCTAGGAATATATGTTGTCATGAAATGCGTTGAAAGGGGTCATAGGTTATCCTATGACCCCTTTCAACCCATTCAAATAAAGTAAATAGGTCCTTAGGGGTACTAGGACCCCTAGGGACATATGTTGTCATGAAATATGTTAAAAGGGGTCATAGATTATCCTATGACCCCTTTTGACCCATTCAAACAAACCAAATAGGTCCTTAGGGGTCCTAGGACCCCTAGGGACATATGTTGTCATGAAATGTGTCGAAAGGGGTCATAGGTTATCCTAATACCCCTTTCGACCCATTCAAACAAACCAAGTAGGTCCCTAGGGCTTTTAGAACCCCTAAGGACATATGTTTTCATAAAATGTGTCAAAAGCGGTTATAGATTATCCTACAACCCCTTTTGACCCATTTAATCAAACCAAATAGGCCCTTAGGGATTTTAGGACCCCTAGAGACATATATTGTCATGAAAGGCGTCAAATGGGGTCATAGGTTATCCTATGACCCTTTTGACCCATTCAATCAAACCAAATCGGTCCCTAAGGACATACGTTGTCATGAAATGCATCGAAAAGGGTCGTAAGTTATCTTATGACCCCTTTTGACTCATTCAAACAAATCAAATAGGTCCCTAGTGGTCGTAGGACCACTAGGGACATATGTTGTCATGAAATGCATCAAAAAGGGTCATAGGTTATCCTATGAGCCCTTTCGACCCATTCAAACAAACGAAATAGGTTCTTAGGGGTCCTAGGACCCCTAAGGACATATGTTGTCATGAAATGCATTGAAAGGGGTCTTAGGTATCCTATGACTCATTTCATCACATTTGATCAAACCAAATAGGTCTCTAGGTGCCATAGGAACCTTGGGGACATATGTTGTTATGAAATGCATCGAAAGGGGTCATAAGTTACCTTATGACCCTTTTTGACACATTTGATGAAACCAAATCGGTCCCTAGGGGTCCTAGGACCCCTAGGGACATATGTTGTCATGAAATGTGGCAAAACTTTCAACCCATTCGAACAAACCAAATAGGTCCCTAGGTATTCTATGAGCCTTAGGGACATATGTTATCATGAAAGGTGTCAAAAGGGGTCGTAGTTTATCCTATGATCCCTTTTGACCCATTCAATCATATGTTGTCATGAAATAAGTCGAAAGGGGTCATAGGTTATCCTATGACCCCTTTCAACACACTCAAACAAACCAAATAGCTTGCTAGGGGTCCTAAGGACATATCTTGTAATGAAATACGTTGAAAGGATCAAATGGGTCGAAAGGGGTCAAGGGTCCTAGGACCCCTAGGGACATATGCTATCATGAAATGCATTGAAAGGGGTCATAGATTATCTTATGACCCCTTTCAACCCATTCAAACAAACCAAATAGGTGCCTGGGGGTCATCTAGGGACATATGTTGTCATCAAATGCTTGGAAAGGGGTCATAGGTTATCCTATGACCCCTTTTCTACCATTCAATCAAACCAAATAGGTCCCTAGGGGTCCTAGGAACCCTAGGGACATATGTTGTTATGAAATACATTGAAAGGGGTTATAGGTTATCTTATGACCCCTTTTGACCCATTCGATCAAACCAAATAGGTCCCTAGGGGCCCTAGGACCCCTAGGGACATATGTTTTCATGAAATGCATCGAAAGTGGTCATACGATATCCTATGACCCATTTCTACCCATTCAATCAAACCAAATAGGTCCCTAGGGGTTCTAGGACCCCTAAGGACATATGTTGTCATGAAATGCATTGACATGGGTTATAGGTTATGCTATGACCCCTTTTGACCCATTCAAACAAACCAAATAGGTGCCTAGGGGTCCTATGACCCCTAGGGACATATGTTGTCTTGAAATACTTGAAACAGGGTCGTGAAATTCTTTTTCTAAATGAGTTCACATAGCCTTATTGATTGTATTTCATATTCTATTTCAAGTGCTCTCACTTCTTCATCAAGAATACTAGTCCTTCACAATTAATTTGTTATTTATGTATTAGTTTCACTAGATCTACCCTCATCACATAAGTCTACAATGCTTTCCTCCTTGTATTGTGTATCATTTTTCCATATCATTACCTCCTTCCTTCATTACCTTTTCCAACTTGTAGTCTTCCATCACTAAGATATTTGACTCTCAAGTGGTTAGACTTCTTCCTTAGAGAATTGAGCTCTAATACCAATTGTTGGAAATCTAATAGGGAAAGTAGGATGTTGAGAGGGAGGGTGTTAAGTTGGGATCTATAAAATTCTACTGCTTTAAACATGAATCATCTTCATTCACCACACACATCTCTACCTTAACCTTAACCATACATAATCAAATAGAAACATAAGTATCATACATAACATCTAATAACATGAATAAAATATGTAAAAAATAATCAACACATACACCAGATATGGTAATGCAAAACCCCTCCAAGGTGAAGGTAAAATTGTGGTGGGGATGACACCCACAAAATATTCACCACAACAGCAATAAAGTATGCATGTTAGTGCTATAAATTTTAATCACTTTTGATGATCTACCCTATGAGGGGCCATCTCTATTATGAGCTTACAAGATTGTTAAGTCTACTTTGATTAAAGAATTTTACATCATGATAAAGTGAGTAATTTGTTAGGAAATTTACAAAATGTTTGTTAGAACCACTGTTTCAAGAGATTCACCCAATCCACTAGTTAGAATGAAATCAATACCATGAGCCTTAGGTCTACACTTAATTGGTGAGGACAGATCTTCTCTTTCCAATATCTAATCATCTCAATGTGATATATTTACTTTATCTCCTCTCTACACTACTCGATAGCCTTAGTCCTTCAATCTCTAATTCGCCTTTAACTATGCACTTCTCTCTTTTGTAACTTCAACCACACAAAATTAGGGCTTAAACCCTCCTTAAATAGACATCTAGTGAAGCTTCTATATCTTGATCAATAATTAGGATTCATTCCTTTTGTCACTTGACCTTTCCATTTTTTTGATTGGTTAATCCCATAATATAGGGATTAATGATCCATAATTACAAGCATAATTACCTTCATAGTTGACTCCTTGATCTTATAAACACACTTCCAACTTGATAAAATGGTTTACTAATGAGTTTTTTCTATTCCAAACTCAAATACAAAAGCCTTTATTATTCAATTTATATAGCTTTTGGCACTCAACTTTGCTTGTTCTAACTTGTTGTCCCTCAGCATGAACTTGATTTGACTATAACTAATTTTACCTTCTAGATTTCTTGGTGCATGCTTCAACACAAATCACTTAGAAACCATTGAAAGTCTCGATGATTCATATGCACTCAATAACTATATTTTCCTTGACACCAACTAAACTTATTTGCTTCTCTTTTTAAGAGCTCAGCCTGTATGATGACTCGGTCGCAATGATGACTAACCAACATTTCCTAGTAAATTACAAGTGTTTTGTACTAGTAGAAAAGTTTTCCTTTAGGGTCAACATGACATAGAGATCTGAAAAAAAAAAAATTAGTGTTAAACTAAATTGATCATTTCTCTTACACTCTTTAGCCATTGTAGTGGAAAATCTCTTAATTGAGTGGACCTAACCATCTTATTTGTAAATCCATTGTATGGTGACATTTTTTTGAATATTTTGTAAGTCCTTTAAAGTAGGCCACTCTATAGATATTTCAAGAGTGAAAAGGTCTAAATGGTCTTTGGTGAAAATCCTCTAAAAAGGTCATGTTAGCAATGTATTTGTAACCTTTAACAAGGTTGGCTCCTAACAAAGCTCACTTTAGAAGAGTAAACATTTTGGGTTGTAAGTCCTAGGTCATTTCCCCCTTAATAGGGTTTCTACATCAAATAGTTGTGGGAAAGTTGTGTGGATTCTTATAGTGTTACATGTTGTTTCATGTTTGCTATTTATTGTTATAACATAGTATAAGTTGAAAGTTCACTCTAATACTCGGTATATGAAGTTAGTTATTTTCTGATACATTAATTGAGCTAGTTAAGTGAAAGTTAAAGTTTGTAAAAAGGGTTTAAAATGTGTGTAGGATAACTAGTTATAACTGATTCACTTCCACCCTCCCCCCCCAGTTATGTAACATTTGGTTGGTTTTTGAGGAACATTTTGGTATGCTTGATTTCACTATATTCCCATTCTTTATAAATTTATAATAGATGTTAAAGATCTCTTGAAATTGTTGGAAATGTAATGATGATTGAGTGACTTGGGGGGGGGGGGGGGGGGGGGTGGTGAATAAGGAACCACTTAAATATTCTTTCTCTTTATTCCACTTTATTATATTATCTAATCTACTTGCATGCATAGAATATAAAGCAATAAAGTAATAACACCATAACACTTCAACATGAGATTGGCAACCTAGAAACCCTCCAAGTAGAAGGTAATACTAGGGTGGGGATGACATCCACATTGCTTCTCTAATGCAGTAATAAAGTTGGCCTCTTAGGGCTTACAATTGATCACTTCTAGTGATCTACTCGATTAAGAATAAGAAAGACTATTAGGTCCACCTTGTGAAAGGATTTATACAGTACAATTAAGTATATACTCTATTAAGAGTTTCTGCAAAGGACTATTAGGTCTATCTTGGTAAAGGATTTGATTGATGTAGCTATTAGGATGACATTAAAATGTTAAAATTTTGAAGTTACAAGAGGACATTAAAAAATACTGAGAACAAACTAAACAAGGTGATGGGTTCAAGAAAAGCCTCTATAAAATTCATAGAGGAAAGGTCATGGAGTTCAAAGGGTGTTTTGAGGGATGAGGGATTTCTAAAAGCTCAGAAGTGTTCAAATGGATAACCACATATGATACAAGTAATACTTCAAAGATGAAGGATAAGAGCAATGTAAATGAACTCTAGTTCATGATTCATGGACTATTCGTAAATAGTCTAAATTTTTTTTTTTTTTTTTTTCCATTTTTTTCTTCTTGTTGTTTTGGTTATTATATATGTTATCTAAGATTTTTATTCTGGAACCTCTTTGAGGTTAGCTCATGTTACAACTTTGCTTCCTTTCTGTTGTATTTCTTTTTTTTCTTGTCGATTTAATGTTGTAACTTTTGATGTATAAGATCTATGTTCTCTTCCAAATTAACTTACCTCAATAAATAATATAGAAACTACTAGCATTGAATGTTTAGTTTTAAAATAAAAAGAATAAAGAGTACTTTGAACCCATTGCAGATTACTATATAATAATAATTAAAAGCCATTCTAAATTTTTAATTATTTTTCCATTTGAAATCATAATACTATGCTTATACATAGTGCAACATTTTAATTTTCTCTTATGCATATATATACTGCATATGTTCATATATAACTATTGTAACAATTCATAATTTTACAAATATAAGAACAATAAAATATTTAACAAAAATAAATGTATCTAGTTATTAACAAACCAAAGAAACCATTGTTAATAAAAACCCTATAACTTAACTTGTGAATCTCATAAATCATGACAAATCTGAAATAATGCAACCGTGTGAATTTATTGTAAGGGTATGTTCATGTTTGAATCCATTTAAGTGGATTTACATATCTCAATTATATAATTTGTTGATGTCTTGTTAATTGACTTAGCCTATAGTTATTGTGCTCCTCCTTGTATGAATTTTAACCATCAGTTTAGGTTGTCCAAAGTCAATAACTTATCATCTCATAATTGTCATTACTACCATAAACCCTAAAAACTAGTTTTATTTTAGTATTTGTGGTAGCTATATACTATTGCAATCACTAGTGAGTAAACAATTTCATTTCAACCAATAAGAAATTGAATTTTTCTTTTTTAAATTTCTTTTCCAATTTTTTTAATAGTATACATGTTAATTTTATACTTTTACAATTATCAAAATTATTTTTATGAATCTTAATTGGTTGAAATTTTTGGGGTCTTATTAGCCAATTTGCAAGGGAAACTACACCTCATGAAGCTATTTTTATTTTTATAGGTAAAATCATTGATCACCTTTTTCATAGAAATTATTCAACTTATAATTATTTAGCTTTTCCTATTTATATATAGAATCCCAACTTTATAATATTTTATTTCAACATATAATTAACTTTTAATATTACAAACATTTTCATACTCGGTTGCTTTACTAATATGTAATTAATTATTTCACTATTCACATTTTTAAAACTTCACAATTATTTCATTAACAGTTTATGATCTAATTCAAATAAAAATATGATTGGATTAGATTAACAAATATAAAATTACTTGTCATATTTTATAACATTTATATTTATATTTTATTAGGTAAATAATATGTAATGTAATCTATTTAATTCATGAGTTGAAAGTACAATGGTCTTTTAAAATTATTTGTAAAGTTGCAACTCTTCCACATTTAATGAAATTTATCTAATGTATAAAAAAATTGTTCAAAAGAAATGAATTATATGTTGGAATGAAAATTGAAACAAAGGAGATATATTTTCTAATTGTTCCATTTGTATGACAAAAAATTGTTTATTGATTATTCTAATCAATATCACAGCTTACCAAATTGTGTATTGAATAGTTATAAAAAAATTGACAACAATACAAGAGAATTTTTTTAATCTTTGAAATGATCATTTCAAATACCTTCAATATTAATGAAATTTTGAAAATTTGAAATTATTTCTTACAAAAATCTTTTGAAATATCACAAAGAAAAACTTACATTACAAAAGAGCTCTTAACATAACTTTTAAGTTGATTTAAACTCCACAACAGAGTAAAGGTTTTACTTGGTAGAAATATACATAATATTTTTTTAGTGACTATACTTGATATCTCACCTAACAAGTTCCTAAATAGTATAATGACAAGTATTCAAGAAATTCACTCGTCCTAACCATCTTTGTTTCTTTCTATCCAAAGTGCTAATAGTAAAAGGTATTTATTGAGGTTAGAGAAGCAAATGACATATATAATGACTTATTGCTATAAATTTTTTATATTTTAAAAAAAACATGTAGTCCTTATAATTGCCCATTTGATAAGTGAATATTTTACATTTTTAAAAACTATGGTTTAATGCATATATTTAATTTTTATGGCCAACACCTATATAGCTCTTTTCAAAATGTAATATTATTAATTTATATTTATCGAAAAATACTAGCAAATACATGACACTTGTTTTAATTTGACCTATATGTGTGACCTATATGTGTGGGTTGGAAATGCACAATTTAAACATACTAATACTAAGTCTTCTCCCTTATCTCACCATATAAATACATAAACTAACAAAACAATTATAATTTTTTTTTTTTTGATGAAATATTGAAAGTTGTGTTCATCCAACAAACTTCAATGAAGATAATAAATAATTAAAGGTGATTGTGATTCAACTTCCTCGATAGCATCCTCAACCATAAAACTGGGTAATTCCACCAAACTTGCATCCAAAATTGTATTACTTTTCCAAGAATATACTTTATCTTTAGTCATATATATTTCCATCCAGTTAATATTATTTGTCTTCCAAATATGAAAGAATACAATCAGGATATTTAGATTCCTTTTCATAATTGTAACCCATTTAATGAGTCTGTTCAAATCGAAAGATGATAGACTAGGATTTAAATGAATCCAAAAATGAATCAAAATTATCACAAAATTGGCTTTTAAACTCATATATCTATAGGTTGACCTGATTTTTCTTGCTCCATGTTACATTTCCTTTGGTAGGAAAAGGATTTTGTATGTAGAAAAATATGCAAACTAGAAAAGAACCAAACTTACACATGGTATTTTTTTTACCTTCCTAATGCTCTTCAAGTTTTCTTCCTGTCATCATTATTCAATCTCGACTAGGTTGTAAGTATGACCTTTCTTAACAATTTTCCAAGTGACATCAACTACAACATAGGGAACATTATCAGGTTATTTAGATTGATAGAATTGTTGAGCTATTACCCTTACAGTGACATTTGTCTCTTTGTCTTGAATAGAGGAAATTGTCATTCTGCACTTGTTCAACACTACCTATATATTCGCTTCAATCACATCTTTTCTTTGACATATGAAACTCTTTACTTGTAAATTATGGGGTAACTAATCACTCGATGAATAATTTTCTTGGTAATCTCCACTGGTCCATCCTCTAGCCACAAATTCATTTCATGAACATAACTCAAGACTATCTTGATCCATTCAACCTTGAAAACTTTTGGAAATTCTAGGGCATGGGTGAGTCTAGCCTCGACAATATGTTTGTTCTCATCCTTGAGCCTCCCATCAATGCATAACCTATCATATGCATTCCTCAACTTGAAATAACCTATCTTATTGATATTGCACGTTTAACATGACCTAACATCATGAATTATTATAACCCTTTGTAGGATGCATGATAGGGCACCAAATGCATCACCCTTCAATGGAATCTCAGGATATGCTCTAAACTTTGGTGTTTTCACAACTTCATTTTGAATTAATTGCACATCACTAACCTTTGCTCCTCACCCTTCTCAACTATAGAACTTGATGTCATTTATGTGTAAAGGGTTTGAAGAAATTGGACTTTGTTTTTCTCAATATAACCACAACCTTTGAACCACTCCTAATTCGTCTATGACACATTGTAAGATATTCACAAAAAACTCTTAAATCTTCTCTTAATTCATTCTTCTTTGATCTGCTCTAAAATCTGTAATACAAGGTGTTCAAAATGATTGACAAAATTCATTATACGGATCAAAAATTCAATTTTAGGGCCTCATAAATACTTCGTACATGTAGTGGGTGTATGACAATTGTCTTGGCCTTTACTACAAAACTTGGCAAGCATACTCCTTCAGTCTTCAACTTGGCTCAAATATTAACTCAATTAATACTGCTAGTCTTTCTCACCTGCATTACTCATTCATCTTCAATACTAAAACTCAGACGTTTCTAGCTTATTACCTCGAGTCTCCACATATTACTCGGTATAAACATCAAACCTTGTCCTACTACATCTTAACTTATGTTTATTTGGACTTTTGCACTTATAATATTATGAACTAATGTATGATTTAGAAATTTTAAGTACAATTCCAAAAATACCTCTTTATTTAGTTTGAGGTGGGGAAATCGCCTAATCCATTGGATTGTGTGATCACACCTTTGCCATTTGATCTATTTCCTTCCTCATTTTTTTTTCCTTTTAGGTTTGATTCATTTGATTTCTCACTTTTGTTAGCATTAACCTTTATCTTTCCATTGTTTTATTCATTAGTGGACATTGGTGCTCACTTCATGTAGTCCCTACTTAGGTGACTGAACTTATGACAATTAAAACATATTGGACCAAAATCCCTCCAGTTTCTTGATCTTCTTCTTAGATGTATCCTTGAATAATTTTCTTAAATTTGTCGATACTTACAAAATTGACAATTGACCCAAGTATTTAATCCCAATATATAGTATTTCCTAGCCTAGTTTATTTGCCTTGACTTTTAGGTGTCCAATTATTCTTTGCAATAGATTTGCAATCATTTTCATTGTGACCATATTTTTGACATATGTGACAATGACCTACAAATTTAGATGTGTATTGTGTCTTATTGCTCTTTGATCTACATTCATGTGCTTGATTTGCATGTTTGTTACAATTAAAATAATTACCATTGAATTCAGGCTTAAGATTTGACTTACCAATTTTGCCCCTACAAATATTTGTTGTATGACTTGGTTTTCCATAGTGATAGCATGTAGGAATCTTGTTCTTAGCATTATTTGGTTCTCCATGCTTTGAAAATTCTCCTTCCTCAGCAAATGATATGAACCTAGTGTAGCCTAGTCTAGTGATTTTGTGAGGTTCCCTTTCTTCTTTTAATTGTTCATAAAGTTGTCTCATAGATTCTCCTTATCTATTCACCATTTCAGTGATCTCATTTTGAGTTCTCAATTCAGATTTCAATTATTTTTTTCTCAAACCTTAGATTTGCAATCTCTTCCACCTACCTAGTAATTTCATGAGTGACAATAATTGATTGACCACGTCGAATTGATTATGAGTTAGTCTTTGTACCTCATTGATCCTCTCATCAAGACTTGCATCCATCTACCTTCTATATTCTTCAATCATTAGCTTGTCTTCCTCAACCTTTTTCTTTTCTTGAGTGACTTCACATTGCCTTATTGATTGTATTTTATATTCTCTTTTCAATGCTCTCACTTCTTCATCTAAAATGTTAGTTCTTTCCACCAGATCTGTTATTTATGTATTAGTTTCACTAGATCTACCCTCATCACATAAGTCTGCAATGCTTTCTTCCTTGTATTGTGTGTCATTTTTCCATATCACTATCTCCTTCCTCCTCTTCAAGGATTTATTTAGTTCCTCATTTGTAGCCTTAACTTTTTTATATGCAAGATGCAAATCAAGATTTTTATTCTCAATCACCTTTTCCAACTTATAGTCTTCCACCACTAAGATATTTGACTCTCAAGTGGTTAGACTTCTTTCGTAGAGAATTGAGTTCTAATACCAATTATTGGAAATCTAATAGGGAAAGTAGGATGTTTTCAGTGGCAAGGGTGGGGAGGGGGACTACATTGGGATCTATAAAATTCTACTACTTCAAACATGAATCATCTTCATTCACCACACACATCTCCGCCTTAGCCTTAATCTTATATAATCAAATAGAAATGTGTAATATCATATCTAATATCTAATAAAATGAATAAAATATGTAAAAAATAATCAACACATAACACCAGATCTTTAATGCAAAACCCCTTCAAGGTAAAGGTACAACTGTGGTGGGGATGATACCCACAAAATATTCACCACAACAGCAATCAAGTATGCATGTTAGGGCTACAAATTTTGATCACTTTTGATGATCTACCCTATGAGGGGTCATCTTTATTATGAGCATACAAGATTGTTAAGTCCACCTTGATTAAATGATTTTACATCACAATAAAGTGAGTGATTTGATAGGAAATTTACAAAATGTTAGTTAGAACCACTTTGTCAAGAGATTCACCCAATCTACTAGTTAGAATGAAATCACTACCATAAGCCTTCGATCTATAATTAATTGGTGAGGATATATCTTCTCTGTCCAATATCTAATCATAACAATGTGATATATTTACTTTATCTCCTCTATGCACTACTTGGTAGCCTTAGTCCTTCATTCTCTAATTCACCTTTAATTGTTTAGTCCTCTCTTTTGTAACTTCAGCCACACAAAATTAGGGCTTAAACCCTCCTTAAATAGGCATCTAGTGAAGCTTCTAGATCTTGATCAATAATTAGGATTCATTCCTTTTGTTACTTTACCTTTCCATTTTTTTGATTAGCTAATCCCATAATATAGGGATTAATGATCCATAATTATAAGCATAATTACCTTCACAGTTGACTCCTTAGTCTTATAAACATGCTTGCAACTTGGAAACATGGTTTATTTATAAGTTTTTTCCATTCCAAACTCAAATACAACAAAATTTATTACTCAACTTATATAGCTTCTAGCACTCAACTCTGCTTGTTCTAACTTATTATCCCTTGGCATGAACTTGACTTGACTACAACTAATTTTACCTTATGGATTTCTCGGCACATGCTTCCTCTCAAATCACTTAGAAACCATTGAAAGTATTGACGATGCTTGTGCAATCAGTAGCTATATTTTCCTTGATGCAAACTAAATTTATTCACTTCTCTTTTTAAGAGCTAAACCTGTATGATGACTCGAGCACAATGATGACTGACCAACATTTCCTAGTAATTGACAAGTGTTTTACTCTAATAGAAAAGTTTTCCTTTAGGGTCAAAATAAAATAGAGATCTAAAAAAAAAGGTAGTGTTAAACTAAATAGATCATTTCTCTTTCACTCTCTAGTCATTATAGTAGAAAATCTCTTAATCGAGTGGACCTAACCATCTTATTTGTAAATCCATTGTATGGTGACATTCTGTTGAATATTTTGTAAGTTCTTTAAAGTAGGCCAAACTATAGATATTTCAAGAGTGATAAGGTCTAAATGATCTTTGGTGAAAATCCTCTAAAAAGGCCACATTAGCAATGTGTTTATAACCTTTAACAATGTTGGCTCCTAACAAATCTCACTTTACAAGAGTAAATGTTTTTGGTTGTCAGTCCTAGGTCATTTTCCCCTTAATAGGGTTTCTACGTCAAACACTTGTGTCAAAATTATGTGGATTCTTATAGTTTTGCATGTTGTTTCATGTTTAGTATTTATTGTTGCAACATGGTATAAGTTGAAAGTTCACTCAGATCATTGGTATATGAAGTTAGTTATTTTTTGATACATTTATCGAGATAGTTAAGTGAAAGTTTAAGATCATAAAAAAAGGTTTTAAATGCATGTAGGATAACTGGTTATAACTAATTCACCCCCCTTTCCCTCCTCGTTATCTAATAGTTGGTTGGGTTTAAAGAAGTCTCCAAATTGTTGGAAATGTAATGATGACTGAGTTATTGAGAAGGGGGGTGGGGGGGTGAATAAGGAACCACTTGAATCTTCTTTCTCTTTATTCCACTTTAATATATTATCTAATCTACTTGGATGCATGAAATATAAAGCAATAAAGTAATAACACCATAACACTTTGACACAAGATTTGTAACCTAGAAACCCTCCAAGTAGAAGGTAAAACTGGGGTGGGGATGACACCCAGTTGGCCTATTAGGGCTTACAATTGATCACTTCTAGTGATCTACTTGGTTAAGAATAAGAAAGAATATTAGGTCCACCTTGTGAAAGGATTTATATAATACAATTATGTACTATATTAGGAGTTTTTACAAAGGACAGTTAGGTCCACCTTATTAAAGGATTTGACTAGTGCAGCTGTTAGGATGACTTTAAAATGTTAATAGTTTGAAGTTACAAGAGGACATTAAAAAATATTGAGAACAAACTAAACAAGGTGATGAATTCAAGAAAAACATCTATATAATTCATAGAGGAAAAATCACGGAATTCAAAAGGGTGTTTTGAGGGATGAGGGATTTCTAAAAGCTCAAAAGTGTTCAAAATTGATAAACACATATGGTACAAGTAATACTTCAAAGATGAAGGATAAGAGCAATGTAAATGAACTCTAGTTCATGATTCATGGACTATTCATAAATAGTCTAACTTTTCTTTTTATTTTTTCCCTTTTTCACTTCTTTTTGTTTTGGTTCTTATATATGTTATCCAAGATTCTTGTTCTAGAACATCTTTGAGGTTAGTTCATGTTACAAATTTTCTTCCTTTTTGTTGTATTTATTTGTTTTCTTGTTGATATAATGTTGTAACTTTTTTTTGTATAAGATCTATGTTCCCTTCAAAATTGACTTACCTCAATAAATAATATAGAAACTACTAGTATTGAATGTTTAGTTTTAAAACAAAAAGAATAAAGAGTACTTTGAACCCTTTGCAGATTGTACTATATGATAATAATCAAAAGAAATTCTTAATGTTTAATTATTTTTCCATTTGAAATCATAATACTATGCATATACATAGTCCAACATTTTTTTTTTTCTTATGCATAAATATATATATACTACATATGTTCATATATAACTATTTGTAACAATTTATAATTTTACAAATATAACAAAAATAAATGTAACCAATTATTAACAAATCAAAGAAACCATTGTTACAAAAACCCTCTAACCTAACTTGTGAATCTCATAAATCATGACAAATCTGAAATAATACAACCGTGTGAATTTCTTGGAAGGGTATGTTCATGTATGAATCCATTTAAGTGGATTTACATATCTCAATTAGATAATTTGTTAATGTTTTATCAATTGACTTAGCCTACAATTATTGGGCCCCTCCTTGTATGAATTTTAGCCATTAGTTTAGGTTGTCCAAAGTCAATAACTTATTATCTCATAATTCTCATTACTACCAAAAACCTTAAAAGTTAGTTTTATTTTAGTATTTGTCATAGGTATATACTATTGCAATCACTAGTGAGTAAATAATTACATTTCAATCAATAAGAAATTGAATTTTTCTTTTTTTAATTTCTTTTCCAAATGTTTGCATTGTATGCATGTTAATTTTTTGCTTTTACAATTATCAAAATTCCTTTTATGAATGATGACTGTTTGAAATTTTTGGAGTCTTATTAGCCAAAAAATCATTGATCAACATTTTTATAGAAATTATTCAAATTATAATTATTTAGCTTTTCCTATTTATATATAGAATCCCTTTTAAAACTTTATAAAGTTTTATTTTATTTCAACATTTAAATAAATTTTAATATTACAAACATTTTCATACTCTACTACTTTACTAGTATGTAATTAATTATTTCATTATTCATATTTTTAAAACTTCACAATTATTTTATAAATAATTTCTAATCTGATTCAAATAAAAGTATAATTGGATTAGATTAACAAATATAAAATTACTTTTCATGTTTTATAATATTTATATTTATATTGTATTAAGTAACTAATATGTAATGTAATCTGTTTAGTTCAAGAATTGAAAGTACAATGGTCTTTAAAAATTATTTGCAAAGTTATAACTCTTCCACATTTAATGAAATTTTTCTAATGTATAAAAAAATTGTTCAAAAGAAATGAATTATATGTTGGAATAAAAATTGAAACAAAGGAAATATGTTTTCTAATTGTTTCATTTGTATGACAAAAAACTGTTTATTGATTAGAATAATCAATATCACAGTTTAGAAAGTTGTGTATTGAATAATTATATAAAAATTGACAACAATACATAAGAATTTTTTAATCTTTCAAATACCTTCAATATTAATGAATTTTCAAAATTTTGAAATAATTTTTTACAAAAATCTTTTAAAAGATCACAAAGAAAAAACTACATTACAAAAGAGCTAAAGAGCTCCTGATGTAACTTTTAAGTTGATTTAAACTCCACAACATAGTAGAGGTTTTACTTCTTGGTAGAAATATACATAATATTCTTTTAGTAACTATACTTGATATCTCACCTAACAAGTTTCTAACACTTGGTGAAAGTTTTGCAAATGGGGTTGGAAGTTTTGGGTTTAACCATGGAGGAAACTTCGTAGTTAACCGCACTCAGGCTAGAGTAGTATTGGGATGGGTGACCTTCCCAGGAAGTCTCGGTGCTTCACCCCTGTGACCATCACCTATATCCAATGAGTGCTAAGTGTTCCATTTATTCTCATGAGAGATGGATTCATGTTGAATCACTACTGATGAAACATGGGTCAAAGAGTTTGACTCAGAATCACACAGTTAAATCCTGACAGCAATATCACAAATATTCAAGAAATTCACTCCTCCCAGCTATCTTTGTTTCTTTCTATCTAAAAAGTGCTAACAATAAAAAGTATTTATTAAGATCAGAGAAGCAAATGACATATAGAATGACTTATTGCTAGAAGTTTTTTATATTTAAAAGAAACATGTAGTCCTTATCATTGCCTATTTCACAAGTGAATATTTTACTTTTTAAAAACTATAGTTTAATATAGATATTCAATTTTTGTGGCCAGCACCTATTAGCTCTTTTACAAATGTAATATTATTGATTTATATTTATCATCAAATACTGGCAAATACATGGCACTTGTTTTATCTGACCTACATGTGTATTAATACTAAGTCTTCTCCCTTATCTCACCGTATAAATACATAAACTAACAAAACAATTATAAACAATCATTTTGTGAATGAAATGTTGAAAGCCGTGTTCATCCAACAAACTCCAACGAAAATAATAAATAAATAAATAAATCCAAACAAATCTAATTATCTGAATCGTAATCCCTTATGGTTTTGGTCAAATATGACTCAGTAAGCTAGATAGTGGATAGACACGGCAGGTTAAACTCCCTTATCTGATTTAAAGTTCTTGGTATCTCTGGAAGCATAGTAAGTGGCACATTGGAGAAGCATCTCCACAGAAGGTTCTCAGACGATTCTAAATTCCTTCTCAACATATTAAATCAGAATATCCAAAATACCATGACATATTAAATCTTATTGTACCTTTATTCATACATCTACATGCAATTATTCAATGAACTTGGTGTAGAAAAGAAATTGATTAGCTTTGAATTTACCTTCTTATTATAGCTTTCAAATATATATGTAGACGTAGAGCAATCACTACCTCCTATATCCAATTTGATCTTTTGTATAATATTATATTCAACAAATGTTCATTTCAATATTTATTCATAAATAAAAAGTTTCCAAGTGCTCATCTTAATGCTTATATAAAAATAGGAACTTCATAATATATAAGAAGGATGTTTAATAATATTTTTTACTTAAAGTTTTATAAATATATAATACAAATTAAAGAATAAAATAGTTTGAAGTCTATTTTAATCAATATTAACTAATATCTATTTTTAAAAATAAACAAAACTAACATCTAAACATATCAAGCATCTATTTGAATTGTTGTGGCATAATTTGTCTAGGATGATGTCATGCATAAAAACAAAGAAATGAGTAGCCATCTACTTGCAACTTTCACATTTTGTGATATCTATTCACAACATGATAAGAAAATTGCGAACATAATAAAATAAGCATGTTTATAGATTATTCATAACAAACTAGAATTTTTTTTTTGAAATGAAATAAAATAAAATAATATAAATAACGAGATTGCATTTTTATAAATGTGAATGGAGAATATAGTTTAGTTGTCTTTTAACAATAGCCAAGTTGTGGAATTTTATCAACATTTTCTATCAATTTCAAAATGCGTAAAAGTTACTTGACAATTTTTTATTAGAGCACAACGTGTTTTGAAGGAACCTTGAAACCTGAAATCTTTTAAGAAACAAACTACTATTAGGAGAGGATAACCAATAAAATTTCAACGACAAACCAAAACCAATGAATTAGAAACCTAAAGGAGGTATGAGACCCACATGACAACATAGAAGCTAAATAGGGTCAAAGACATTTTAGAACTTTTGTAGCCTCCAAAATATTATGAATAACATTCTCATTAAATTCTATTACATCATGAAATATGTGGGAGCATTCCAACTTTATCTTGTCCTAATCTACCATAGTTGCAATATGGTACATATATTTTTCTTTTCTTATTGCACTACCTTTAAGGGATTAAGAATTCTCATTTAAAGTCTAGCTTATTTTGATTGTTGTCCTTCTTCCTAGTACTACATCTGTGAGCCTTTTATGATGCTTACCTATGGTATCTTCCAACATTTTAATTTTATCTTTCTACTTCACTTTTATTGTCCTGACATTCTAGGCCAAAATTTGAATAAGAGAAAGCATTTTATTCAAGTTATTCATGTATAGTTTAAAAAATTAAGTACTTACTTTGTGTTAATTTGGAGAGTATTTTATCCCTCCTTAGTGGGTTTCTTATATTTGAATAGATCACATTGCACTTAATTGCATACATTATTTAAATTATGATCATCTTTCTTCCTTCAATCTTGCTCAAAACTCTAAGTTGGCCCCAATCGCTATTGAATTTTCTCATTTATCCATCCATTTACCCAATTCATTTTCCCTTTTCACCACTTTGTAGCCTTTACACTTGATTTTCCCTCTTATCCTTTCATGTTTCTTTGAAATTTTAAATGCTTCTCAAACCCCACATAGTTCACCTTTGAATTAGCATTTCTAGGTATATGTCATACATGAGGTGACTTATAATGATACATGCTACACAAAAGGAGACATATTTCTCAAGGTTTCAAATTTGATAAATTTTTGGGCTCGATGCAAGGCATTTCTCTTTTCCCTCCCAATGGCGTCATCCCTTGTGAAGTTTGACCCTGAAATTACTATAAAAGGATGCCTTCTTCATTGTTCACAATCTACAATTTATAACATCAATCAATTGCAAGAAATTCATTATCAAGAAAGGTATGGTGCACTCAAGGAGTATTAACAAGTATTCATTGAACGCATTCACCGATCACCCATCATAGAAATAATTTCCTTTTATAGATCTAGCTTCTTTCCTTATAGGAAACAAAGAAGTTGGCCATCAAAGGGGGAGGTAAACATCCATCTTTACTCTTCTTCCTCTTCATCAATAATTCATACATGATTGGGAAAGTGTTGATCTATTGCATAAGTGAAGCTATCTTACATTATACATTCCGACATCCAACATACAATTTAAGAAAGAATGCATCTTTGCAGTTGTAATTCATCATGATTTGTTTACAGCAATTCAAAAAGCAAGGTAACATTTATTTGTTTTTGAAAAAATTACACACTTTATTTATTTCATTTAAACTATAATTCCTCAATGGGAGGTCGACTGAGGAAATCCTCCCCCCCTCCCCAATAGTTTGCTCATTTCTTGTTTGTAGGTGTAGATTCAAAAGACTTAGATTTGAAATTATAGATCTGGAGATACAATTATAGTGACAATCTTGGAACCCTTGGATTTATCCCTATATTGTATAAGTTGCCTCAATTTCAACCTATAGTGGTATATGTCACCTCGTGTTTGACCCATTCCTACAACTTTCATATTTTTATAGCAAAATGATTCAACTCTCAGATTTCCAAATCTTAATCCATTTTTAGTTTCAGTAGTCTGACAACTAGATTTTTATAGATCTAACATGGATTCCTCTACTAACCCTCAAGGTGAGTACATATTCCCTCATTCCCTTTAATAGAACTTTCTTTGATACGTTAGATATTATGTCTTGTCATTTATCATTACATGAGTGTCTAATTTACTAATCTTTTGTATTTTTCACATTTATTTTTGTACACTTATACATTAAACATAAAGGCACCTAAAGGGATCCTAGAATTAAAATTTCTAAAGGAACTAGATCTTACATTAGTGCCTATCTATCTATTGGGTCATAATAATCGGATTTAAGCTTTTTTAGGAGGACATTTTAGGATCCTCCTTTTCAGTGTGTGGAGGTGAAGTTTGTATCTAACATTAATAACCATTTCACCCTATACAATCCATATCAGAATTTTGACTTCGAATTTTATGCTTATTAATTAACTTTATTTTCATTAAATCAACACATTTCATTGATTTCACTTTAGATACAAAAAAATTAAAATCCAGTTAATATAAATATCAATAACATTTTTAGTGATTAATAGTCTATAGCATGACTCTAAAATAGACAATAGTTTATCAAAATCCACCAAGGCCTCTTTCTCTAATTCCATAGGAATTTCACTGTATAAGTTTGTGTGTACCTCCCAAAGGTTGATGACATGCATTTATTTCCTTCTACCTATTACAAATCCCTTATGTACTTCCCATGGATCCTATACCATTCCATTTCTTTAGGATTCTCAATTTTCAAAGAGGCTACCACAATAGATGGAAGAGGTATGTATTTTTCTTATTTGAACCCCTCTTCTCAACTTCTATTAGATTACATTCTTATTTGTTTGGAATCCCAAATTCATTCTTTTGTGACTATTAAATTTACTGTCATTTATCATATAGGAAATGAGCATAGCTTATTCATCAATGATTGTTCCTTCTACTAGTATATGAGAAGTATTTGAGGTTTTTGTATGCATTTGTCTTTTAGTCCATGTATTTTTAGTTTTTTAGTATTTCTCAACATGTGTGTTTTAGTAACTTCCATTAATTTGTTTTTACCTATTATAACCCCCTTCACAGCTTCCTAGAGATCCTCTACCTTTCCACTTTTTAAGGAGTCTTGGTCATCCAAGAAGGGATCCATCAACTTTACTAGATAGCCCAAGAGTGGAAGAAAGATATGAGGTAATAAATAGTTTAATTATAAATAAATTACAACCCAATATTTAGTTATTTTGATTAGTGACCTAATCTATTTTTCAACAAAATTAATTTAATTTAGCATTTGAATTGTTGTTTCTCAACTATCTATAGAGACATAAACTACTTTGAAGAGGCTCAATTTTGATAACCCTTTGTAGTCATAAAAATTAATAAAGACATGTAGTGCTAATTGGGGTCATTAAAGGAACAATTTATATATATTTTTTATATTTTTGTTGTATATATCAACCTTGACATGTCACATGCCACATTTTTGTAACTCTATTATGGACTTGGTATTTATTCCACTTTTACATATGTAATTAGTCAAAAAATGGAAGCTCTTTAATAAGATATAGGCCTCCACTTTTTGGGCACTGAGCAATTCAAATATATGTGTATGGGGAAAGAGAGAATCCCCAAATATGATTCCTCTTAGAATCCACATCAAATTAGCAAGGCCCAAAATAAAATGGATGCTAATACTAAATTTGAATTGAGAAAAGCAATGCAGTATAAGGAAATACACCCTTTGGCCCATGTGTGAAAATGTGTATATAAAGTTGAACTAACTAATTAAGCAATGCAGATCTATATATAAAGTGTATACAATCAGCCCAATTAAGATACAAATCTAAGCTAAAATCATGAATAAAAATGAAAGATAGAAGACTCACCTTCAAATACATAGAGGAAGTTGTGGTTTATCTCTTCTAAGTGCAAATATGGATCTATAATTAAACATTTGACTGTAGATCCCTAAATAGAATGAAAAAACAAGAAATTCCTAGAAACTAAATTTTCAACCGAGCAGAGAACATGTTGACCTGGTTGTAACTGTTCTAAAATAATTCCCATGACATATCATTGTGGTCTCAGGTTTTTGTAATGAAGTTGACCTAGGTTCTTAGGAAATTTCTCATAAATTTATTTTTAAATCTACAATCACAATTTTTTTTGTACTACTCCTGCATATAGAAAGTAAAAGTTTTTGTTATTTGGTTGATGAGGGCTTGCCTTAGTTGAGCCCTAGATTGAGGAATCTTCCTTGAATTGAGAAATATAAATGTAAATATTCACCTTGAAATAAAGATTTTGCCTTATTTTATGTTGTAGATGTTGAATTTAGTGTGTAAATATAGGATATCTCCACAAGTTACAGTGGATCTATCAAAACCACATCATGGAGCCATGGATCTAAATATAGATCAATGAAGTAGATCATGAATGTCTCAATGTAGATTTCCTCCCTTGATGGCCAACAATATGCGAGATCTTGAAGAAGAAATGTTCACAAAGAATCCTTCAATGCTTGATGAAATCTCCTTCGCTTGAATGCTTGAAATGCATGAATGCCTTGAATGCCTTATTTGCAAAGTTCGGGTATAGCTATCATGACAGTGTAGGATTAAAGTATGGCTCAAGATGAAGCCTCCACATCTCATTATATATTATTTTGGAAGGGAAAACAATAAATTTTGACTAGAGAGTGAGATTTGACAAATTGAAATCCTAAGAACTTTTGGGCCTTGGGCCTAACAAAAATTGGGGAAGAGGTCAACTTCCATCAACCTCTTTTGGACTAGTGGAGAAAATAGGCCACAAAAATATCAAGAGATATGTAGAAAGATTCAAGAGAAGGTGGAAAAAAATAGGAGAAAGAGGGCACCAAGAACATATCCGTCCATGGTCTAGGTAGTCACTATGAAATGAGTGCTAAAAGGTCTTAAAATGTAAGTGCATCCATTTTAAGACACTATAATATGTATACAATTATTGTTCATTTTGATACATATGAAAGTTGATATTCATTCCAATTCATTCATTGTGGGCATATCTTTATACTTCAAAAAGTAAATATTTGCAATTATAATCTAAGCCAATTTGTTCAAGAATTCATGCCTTGGTACTTTGAAACCTAAATATTTACAATTGAAATCTATTGATTAGTTCATTCTATTAAATTTGTATGTCCTATACTTCTAATAGATATTTATTATACTAGAATGAAAACTTGTTTGTTATTGAATTCATTTTGTTAGATCCTTAATTTAAGCTTGTCACTTGAAGACGTTTCATGGTGTCATTCTACTTACCTTTAATTACTACCTTATTTTTCTTCTTAAATGAGATTTGTTAATTGAATTGTATCCATTATGATTGATATGAGGACATGTTGAATAACATTAACATCTTTAGTACAAGATGTTGAAAAAATTTCTTGATATGCAACAAACAAACAAATTTCTCATAATGATTCTTTCACTGTTCTTTTTGGATGTCCTTAACCCCAGAATGTATATAGACTCTTCAAGTTTTTAGATTTTTAACCATTTCAAAAATTAATTGGCATCTTCTAGTTTGATTTAATTTTTCAAAATAGTTATTCAACATTATTGTAATAGTTATTAGAGTTTTCTCTAAAATCTTATTAGATATTGACTTCAAAATATTTTAAGCAGTGGCAATTAGAAACTTTTGTTTTTAACAAATAATACTAGGAGGTGTTAATATTCATACATGCTCATCATTTTCATTGGTGTGTTATTCACATAAATTTCAAATATTGAACATGTTCATCTTTTTTTTTTTAGGTTCATTAGGTGCAATAATCACATCAATTTGAAATCTAGTATATGTCGATCATTTTCATTAGGTGCATTTATGACATCCATCTGAATAGGTGTATGACCAACATTTTCAATAGGTGAATCCAATAAATCACTTTAAATTGGTGTTTGTTCAAAATATTTATTCGGTGCATTTAATGCCATACCTTTACATATTCTCCTCATAAACTCCATTTGTCTTTCTTTTTTTGCCTCTCCTTGTTCATTATTTACTCCCTTATTCTTTCATCAGTTTTCTTACATAATATCAATTTGCAAATATTTCTTAACTAGCACTACACATTCAATTAATAAAAAAAATAAAATTATCATGATTTTTTATAATCAAAAGTACAAATAATAAAAATAACTTCAAGAAAAGGCAAGAGCCTACAACGCACTAGTAATTTGCAAGTCTCTCATTTGGGAGGCCTTAGGTTTTACTCTACTTGAGCTTTAAACATAATAATAAATAATAATAAATAATTAGGCTTTGGCCCATTATCTATTAAAAAAAAAAAACTTCAAGAAAAAATAAATAAGAGAAATAAATCATTTAACTCATGTGAAAAATATCTCTTATACTATCTCATACTATCACAAAACATATGAAGACTTGTTGTAGGGCCTTGAACAAGTGCATAGTGCCCTTTTGGCCATTTGAATGAAATTTTACTCAATGTATGGGTTGAGTTCAATCAAAACCCGATTAGTTTCTATTCATGAGATAAAAGTACAGTGTTCATATTAGTGTTAAATACACAAAATTCATAGTCTTATAAAGCCCATACATGTTTTGGTTATCTAAAAGATTTGTTTCTCCCTAAGAAAAATCTTATATAATATTCATGATTTAAGTGAGGAGAGACAAGGAAGATATGAGGGGGGGGGGAGGGGAGAGAGAGAATGGGAGGGGGGAGGGGGGAGAGGGAGTCATAGATGGAGAGAGAGAGAGAGGGGGGGGGGGGGGGGGGGGGGTCTCAAAATTGACAAAGATGTTGACAGGGAAAGGAAGAAGGGATAGAGGGCATGGGGAGAGGGTAGGATTCGTGCATATACATACATACATACATACATATATATATACATACATATATATATATATATATATATACATACACACACACACACACATATATATATATGTGTGTGTGTGTGTGTGTGTGTATATATATATGTATGTATATATATATATATGTATGTATATATATATGTATGTATGTATGTATGTATGTATGTATGTATGTATGTATGTATGTATGTATGTATATATGTATATGTATGTATGTATGTGCGTATGTATATATAGATACATACATACATACATACATACATACATATATACATATATGTAATTGTATATGTGTGTGTGTGTGTGTGGTTTATATTAAGTGTACCATATTAAAATAGATGCACTTACCTTTTAAGACCTTTTAGTATGCTTTCCAAAATTCCTTCCTAGACCATGGATCCACCTGTGCTCGATGCCCCTTTTTCCTTCTTTCCTTACCCTTTCCTCTTTACTTATGGCTTCCACCTAAGATTTTTGTGGTTCTCCTATCGTCTCCTCTAGCACCATATCGACCCAACTCAACTTGGACTCATCAAGATCGACCCAAGTCAATCTTGACCAGGTCAAGGTTGACTAGGTCTACCTTGATCCTAGGGTTTGTGAGGCCCAGATCTTGGAGAGCCTCAAGGATTTATTTCATTTAATCCCACTCTCCAGTCAGCTTGTATTATTTTACCACTCAAAAATACATATATAAGAAGACTTGGAGGCTTCATTTTCATATCTAAGCATCCACAATTTTTTAGAAGAGATGTAAGCTATACTTGGCATTCAAGGAGTTCAAGAATTCAAGCAAGGGAGATTTCTATCAAGCATTGAAGGATAATTTATGAGCATTTCTTCTTCAAGATCTAGCATATTATTGGCCATCAAGGGAGGATATATACATTGATGCACACTTACCTCCATGGAACCATGATGAGATTATGGTAGATCCATTGAAAATTGTGGAGATACCCCATATTCATACACAAAATTCAAGATCTATAACACATTACATAAAAAAAATCCTTATTGACAAGGGTTTTAAGAAAGATGAATTGTAAAATTATCTTTTTCCATTATTTACATGTACATTTATCATTTTAAGGTTGATTCCTCAATCTAGGGCTTGACCAAGGAAAGCCCTCACCCACCAAACAATGAAAACCCTTCATGTTCTATGTGTAGGAACAAGATAACATAATTTTGTTTTCAGATCTAGAAATCATTCTTTAAGAGATTTTTGTAGAATTGGTTCAACTCTGTTATAGTGCCCCTAGTACTATATCTTAATTTGGCTAATTATGTACACCTAGCATTTAGATCTATATTATTTAAGCAATTAGTTCAATTTTGCATACACATTATGGTATAAGCACCTAAGAGTGTATTTCCTTATATTGCATTCTCTTTTATAATTCAAATTTAGAAATTGTATCCTTTATCTTTTGGGTCCTTTCTAATCTAATTTGGATTGTAAAGAGGAATCATATTAGAGGTTATCTCTTTCCCTTTATCCCCCACTTTTCTTTTAAATGTTGTAGTGGCCCGAATAGTGGAGATTTACAACCTATTAAAGCATCTATCTTTTCCCCTAAACATTTTTGTGAACATGACTTACAACCTCTTTTCTATTTGGAGTTATATTTTATCTTCTTTAGTGAACCCTTTTTTATCATTAACTTAGATTTATATATCTTTTGTGTGGTTAGATCTCTCTTTTATTCTTTTTATTGCATTTGTGTAGTTAGATCTCATTAGATTTTCCTTTTTTGATCTTTGCTCTTATGAGCTTAATTATGCTAAGTCCAACCTATAGAAATCATGTTAGACAAAGTCGTAGACTCATGGGCTCCTTTAATCATGATTCCTATTCTCTAACTAGGACTCATTATGACACCAACATCTTTTCCCATGATCCCAATCCTCTAATGGAGAATACCTCTTCTCACTCATCCCATGATGAAGATGAAGTTTTAAGAGTTCCTCTTTCACAAGTTGATAAGCTTTCACATGAATTTGATAAATTAGAAACTTGGCTTTTGCAAGAACATTAGAATACTAATAGAGTTTCTTCTATTGAGGCTCTTAAGAAAATTATTAATAATAATGACTATAAAATTTTGATCTTGCATGGTATATCTCACCTTATTAATACTCATGCTATGTCTTTGAAGGGATGTAGTCAAGAGTTAGGATATCCTCCTCCTTCCACAACCATTGAACCTTCTATTCTTATTTCCACCACTCTTTCTAGCATACCTACATATGCTCCACCTCTTATGACTACATCTACACAAGTTTTCAATCCTTTAAGTGTTGATTTTCCTAACCTTTCACTTGTCATGAGTATGCCTCCTACTTCCACACCTTATTCATTACCCTCATATAATGCGGTCTCTTTTACTTATTTGAACCCTTTACCCATCCTTTCTAATACTCCACTGCCATCTTTCCATCTTCCTTCTCCTTTTAACAACTTTCCTAATACATCTAACATATCTATGCCTACTATCACATCTTCTGATCCTACTGTTAGTAGCTTGGTTTAAAGTATCACCATGTTGCAACAACAAGTATATCAATTTACTCAATCTAAGTACAACATTACTACATGTGATGTTGCTAATCCCCTTTCCTTAGATATATTTCACTTTTTTATACCATGTACAACATATTGGCATACCTCATCTTGAGACTGATAATGGTGACTGAGATCTTGTAATTCATGTCAAAACTTCCCAAACTATATGTAGTGATTTTTCTCATGACTACAAGCTTATGGATAAGTTGTTTTCACATACTTTTAGGGATAGAGCTTTGCAATGCTATTTCTCTCTACATCCATATTCTATTGATTCCTTTCAAATTCTTGCTAATGCTTTCATTCATCAATTTCAAAATAATATTGGTTTGTAATTTTTTACTAATTTAAGACATTGTAAGAAAGTTGTTAAAGAGAAAGTTACTCATTTTAATGGTAGATTCAAATACTTGTATGCTCAAATTTCTTATCTTATGCCTGATCATGATATTCAAGACATATTTATTTCTAATTTATAGAAATCTACATTAGAGATACGATTCTCCTTACTGAGTATACCTCCTTTTCACATCTTTGTGCAATGCTTCACTATTACCAATTACAAGTGAGTTAAATCAAGAGCTTTACTCGGATGGCTCAAGTTTCTAGTGATAAGAGTGGTGACATTAGAAATTCAAACAAGTTATCTAAACATAATAATTTCATCAAAATCAAGTCAACAAATATAGTTATTGATCAAGTGGCTACTATATCTAAAGGTGTGACTAATTTTTCCTCTATATATGTATAATCCTAATCATAAGTACAATCAATTATCTAAACCTTTATCTAAGGTGATAACTAAATTGATTCATGTTGGAATTCTTTAAATTCCTCCTATTTGTCCCATTAATACTAGTAAAACAATGCCTAAGTCTTTTGATTCAAATATTTTTTGTCAATACCATCTTCAACCCGGTCATGATACTCAAAGGTGTTACACTTTGAAGAATTTTATTCAAGACCTTATTGACTCTAATGCTATGTCTATTGATGCTCAAGTTAATAATGTGAATAAATTTTCCACACCTCGTAGTCAAAATTTGTAGATTTACACTAATCCCTTACCTTCACATTCAAAAAATATTATTAATGAACCTTCTTCTTTTAACCAACATATTGATTATGATGATAAGATAGATGACGTGAATTGTGTGTCTAATAATGTTTTATATTGAGGAAAAAAAAAGGTTTTGAAGGGACATAAAGCCCTTTAACAAAAGCTAAAGATCAACATTAAGTACCATTAGGTTTTACAAGGACATGAAACCTAAAGTTTACCAAAAAACACAAAAACTTGGGTTTTACAAGGACATGAAACCGTAAGAGTAATCCAAATAGAAAATACACCTAGGTTTTAAAAGGACCTAGAACCTAAAGTTTAAACAAAAAAATGGAAATAAAAATAGAACTAGAAAAATAAAACAAACTAGTAGCCATGACTAGCAACTACAACAACTCTTTTGTGATCTTCTCAACCTCCTTACCTACCTCTACAATACTCTAGCTAATTTCAACCATGGCAGAGTCAAGAGCCTTAGACACCACAATATTCTTTTTCCTCATACTTTGCCTAGTCCTCTTACTTGGTCCTCCTAGACTCTTCACACCAACAATATCTAGAGACATAATCTCCTCATTTCTTTTCTTTCCCAAGATAGTCGCTATGACACATACACTGGAAGTAACCAAATCCATCCTCTACCCACTATCCTTGAGTAATTGATGGAGTTCTAGCTCATACTCCTTAAGTTTTTCAGGAATGTTACCAACTTGGTTTTCCAAATGGGCTCTCGTAGCATGTTAATGATCTAGTTCTTTCTGAATATCCCTAAATTTTTTCTTAAGAACTATTATCTCATTGTATAGCCAAGAATCACCTTGAAGGGAATCCTCTTCTTTGAGCTTGGTAGTGTGAAGGAAAGATAACTTTTCCTAATGAGACTCATCTTCGCATCCATCATCTACCCTATTCGCAGAGTCGATTGTGGTATCCTTATTATCCTTTATATTGACCTAGAGCTCGATGCTTGCATCCTACTTCTGATTTGTCTCATCTTTATTATCCTTTCTCAGGTTGAACTCTTTCATGACAAGTACTTTACCCTCATTTTTATTTTTCGTATCCATGTCCATTTTCTCCTCACTAAAATTCCTTTTAGAAGGTAAAGGGTGATCACTATATTTCCCCTCTTCATCCCCTAAAGCTTCCAACCCTGCATTAGACTCAATTTTTCTATCTTTACTATCCTCCATATTATCCTTTCCGATAAATATGCCTCTACTCCTAGAGTAACTATCCAAGTTTGAACTAAGGTCCCCCACTTCCATTTTGGCATCATCATCAACAAAGTTTTTAGAATCCATATCTTCCTCCACTTTTTTCTTTTTAATCTCCCTTTTATTGTCATTTTTGGTACTCTTTTTGTCACTAGTTCCTTCCTCAATTTTAAATTTCTTTGAGTGAGTTTCATTACCAATCACTTTCTTCTTTTTCTCCACATCCAGAGAGGGTTTAACAACCTCTTTTTGCAGTAATTTTCAATAATTAAAATTAAATCCTCATGGAGCACAAGACATGGCTCCTTCTTCCTATGGGCTTGGAGACTTTGAATCAAAGAGTATTTCAAATAAAATGGGAAAGAGACTCTATCTTTGTACCTAAAATGATTTAAGAACACAAAATGAAACTTTTAGACCCTCTTAGATCTATCATCAAGGATGAAATACTCACGAATGCACGATAAAATATCCTTCCAAATAACTGTAATCTGGCTAATAATGTTGAGTTAGAACATAAACCTATGATTTCTTCTCCACCTAAAACTAAATAGATGCCTCATATTAGCTTTAGTCAGTTTTGTATGTTTAAGTCACAAAATGGTCCTCTTTACATTAATGCTAGAGTTTCTCATATTCCTTCTTGATGTATTTTGATTGATCTTCCTTTGTTTTGAATGTTATCACTAAAGAACACCTTTTTAATAAAGGGCTTTTAAAGAAACTTGTGATACAACTCTTGTATGGATTCAAACTTGTAGTCATTGTCTTTATCATCCTTAAGGTTATATTACTTTACATGTTACACTTTCAAGGAAGGTTGTTTACACTACCTTTATTGTTATTCCTAGTTCCAATCAATTTCAAGTTAAGCTTGGCATTTCATGACTTTCTTCTATGCAAGTTGTAGCTTCTACCATTCATAAGTTCCTTAAATTTCCCTATCATGGAGAAATTTTGACCATTAAGCATTCCCTTTATAAGTCATCACATCCTCAAGATTGATTTCTATTGGCCATCTCATACTAAAAAATCACCTACTTGTCCTAGTCATATTTATAGAAACTATCATAAATATAAGATAGCTAAGATCATATAACTTAGTCTTCCTAAGGGTTATTACCATGTGCCTCTCTTTCCTACTCTGTATGTCCCTTCAACTTATGACATTAATTTACCTTCCACATCTATTCCTTTAACTACTATACCTGATCATATTATTGTTCCTTCCTTAGAACCTATGGAATTTTATCTTAATCCTTGTAGTTTATCTTGTAAAACTATTCGTAACCAACATGCCCCCTAGCATTGCAAAAATCGTTAAGCTAAAGGTAACTCTCTTTCTTCTCAACCTACATCTTCACCACAACCTTTAACTTCCTTTGATCAAACCATGTGTGAATAATTGGAGAAAGATAAACAAGGTAATATTATGAAAATGGATAGACATGATGATTTCATTTGTATTTTAGATTCTATTAATCTTGGTATGGAAGATACTTTAGGTGATGAATATGTTAGTAGTGATGAATAATAAATTGATATGGATAATAAATATTCTAACATGTTTTCTATGCAACTCAAAATCACTTCTATTGATGATCATAGTAACTCCCATCGAATTAATTTCTTAGATATGGCTATGATTTCTACTGTGTTAGATGTTGTTCCTCTTGAAATTTTTCATCCTTCCCCTAGCATTTCAAATTGATATTTGGGGTGGGGGGGTGGGGGGGGGGGGGGGGGGGGGGGGGGGTGCAGTGCACGTAGAATTCTTGATGTGGACTTCATTTAGGATGGTAGTCTTTTTGTTCATGTTATGATTCTCCCATGTTGTGATTTTGTTATATGTTTTCATTAGATTTCTTTAGATGATCCTTATTTCTTTGTTGAGCACAAGGGAATAAATTGATCACCCTATTATAGATATTATTTTATCTTTGTCTCTTTTCTTTTATATGTTGTTACATGTTATATTGTCCCTGTTCTATTATTTGAACTAGTAGTATTGAATAGTCTTCTTGGTTTCTTATGATATGGTAACACCAATTCTTTTTGGTCTCCATGTTACTAGCCCAAAAAAAAACTCTTCTTTGCAACTCTTACGTGTATTTTCCTCCATTGTGTTGTAGTTATACTTCCTTTGAGGAATGATGATATTTTATACTTGATATAATATTACATATTATCATATGATCATACTAACCCTAAAGTTAGTAGATCTTTTTGTATTCTCTCTTTTTTTATGTGTTCATTCCCTTGATATATTTCTCTTTTGGGGGCATCTCATAGTGAAAATGTTCTTTAGTGGATGCATGTATGCTTCCATTAAAAAGATTACTCTTGCTAAGGTGTTTGAAATTTCTTTAATGTGGGGACAAGTACTCTTCTCATCATTTTCATCATGAAGTTGCAAATATAGATTTTGTGTATAGCTTGGCATGATTTATGAGTTATTCCCAAATCTATGCATTTTAACTTCATGTTTATCTCTCTCTCTCTCTCTCTCTCTCTCTCTCTCTCTCTCTCTCTCTCTCTCCTTTCGTGCATTATTAGTTTTCCTATAACTATTGATAGTTCCTATGGGTCTTAGTATTTTTTAGATCTCTCCCTAAACTATTGATAGTTTGGGGGGCCTAAACCTTGAATTTGACCCTTCTTTTGACTACTAACAATTTGAGAAGCCCAATCTTGTTTTGATCCCTTAAGGAAATACACATCCTTATGCCTGGGTTTCTTTTTTTATTCTTCTTTTTGGGATATGGAGCTCCCTTGAATTTAACTCCTTTAATGGACTAACTAGCATGCCACACACACTTGCTAGACCATTCAGTTCATCCTCAATGGGTTGACTAGAATGTGACACACAATTCTTAGACCATTCAATGGAGTCATCATCATAAGATTGACTCTTTTCTCTTGATCTACTTTATTGTGATTTTGTGGAAACTCATACTCTGGGTAAAGTTGGGACTAAATGTACCATCTTAAGATGGATGCATTTTCCTTTTAATGCCTTTTAGCACCCTTTCCAAAATTCCTTCATGGACCATGGATGGACTAGTACTTGATGTCCCTTTTTCCTTCTTTCCTTCCCCTCTCATCCTTATTCCTTTTCGGATTCCACATTATATTTGTGTGGCTCTCCTATCCTCACAATTGGGATTGGGTCAACTAATGTCAACTTGGATTGGTCAAGTTTGAGCCAAGTCTACTATGTCCCTAGGGTGTGTGCGGCCTAGCACCCAAAGAACCTTAAGGATTTATTTAGTTTAATCCCACTCTCAAGTCCTCTTGTTCCTGCCATATATATATATATATATATATATATATATATATATATATATATATATATATATATATATATATATATATATATATATATATATATATATATATATATAAGGGGACTTGGAGGATTTATTTTTATATCTAATTCATTTACATCAAGCATCCACACTTTATGAGAAGACAAGCAAGATATACTTGGCATTCAAGGAGGTTAAGCATTCAAACAAGGGATATTTCTATCAAGCATTAAAGGATCCTTTATGAGCATTTCCTCTTCAAGATCTAGTGTATTGTTGGCCATAAAAAGTGGAGAGATCTACATTGAAGTATTTATTATCTTTTACTTGATACATACTTACATACATGGAACCATGATGGTATTATAGTAGATTCATTGCAAATTGTGGGGACAATGTACATTCATACACTGAATTCAAGATCTACAACACACTACAAAACAAAATCCTTATTGGAAATGTTTTTAATCAAGGTGAATCTTAACATTTATCTTGTTTCAGTCATTCACATTTACATTTATCATCTTAAGGTTGATTCCTTAATATAGAGCTTGACCAAGTAAATCCCTCACCCACCAAATAAAAAAACCCTTCATTTTATATGTAGGAACATGATAGAAAAATTTGGCACATGGATTTGGAAATCACTCCTTGAGATATTTTTAGAGAAATTGGTATATCTCTATTATAATCTCCCTTTCATGGTAGGAAATGTGGATCAAGGATATAAAACCTAAATGTATCACATAACCTACCTAAATGTGCAAGTGTGTGATATAGATAGGGGGAAGATAAGGAAGAGAAACCTTTCAACCACAATTCTAGAGGGCTACATCCAAAGAGATTAGTTCTAATGAGAAAACAAGGTGCACTAATACAAACTAGGTCTAGGAAGTATAGAGGAAAGATGTCTAATTCCTTAGAGACCCTCAATTTGTATGTAGAAGATAGATGTAAGATATGCTGAAATGACAAAGAAGGATAAGGAACTCACTTTTGAAATCTATTTCATCCTTGTTGTATGGATCAAAATAGGAGGAAATATTTAGATGCAAGCTTGAAAATTCACCACAAACAAAACCAAGAAATCTATTGATGATCTATTAGGGGTGAATTGGTACATCAAGGGAAAACAAGTGCACTAGGGGTACAATGTGAACCTGATTGACTGTGTTTGACACTGATTCTAATTTTTTAGTTTCAAAGAAAGTCAAAAAGGATACTCTGATCTACAACCTATTCGTCAATTTGATATGTTCAACCTATAATAAAAATGGTCTTTTTTTTTGGAGTGTTTGCCTTTGTCAAACTCTAGTTTAGGAATTAAGCTTAAATTGAAATAATTGAAATGACCTAAATATAAAGTAAATGTACAAATTCACCTTACAAAGCCAAATCTCTTGAATCAAATCAATGTGCTTGACTTTACCAATGGGTTTAGACCAAGAAGATGAAGATGAATGGGTATAGAAGATGTGCCAAAGAATCTTGAATATATTGAAGGAGATCTTGAAGATAAACTCCTTCAATTTCTTGAGTGCTTGAATCCTTGATCTTCAATGGAGGAATGCTTGAGTGGATGTTGGAAGGCTTGAAACTTGAATTCTTGAACAGTAGATCTTATGGATGCTCAAATATTTGAAAGAAATATGTTTTGTTATGAAAATTAGAGAAAATAAAAGGTTTTATATAGAGATTGGAGTTAACTAACTCCTATAGGTCGACTATCCTAGAAGTTAATAGCCGATCATCTGAAACATAGGACATGAAGAAAAGAGGCCAAAATAGGGTCTCATCAAGGACACATTGCATCCCTAATTGGCCCATTAGGTGTGCAGTATTTCCTTGATTGTTATGTACACAAACCCAAGGGGCAATTTGGGGACCCCAAAATAGGTCTTCAATTCTAAAAGTCATGCCCAGACTTTGAGAAAACTCTATTTTATTATCAGTAGTTAATTCCAAGTGGAGAGGTGGATGGAAAGGAAGTACCTATTGGAAACAAATCCTACCTTTAAGCTTAACACCATGAAAATAGGAACTTTAAGGAGGATCTATTAGGCTTTACCCTATTTCCTTCTAGGAGAAAGTACAGAAAAGAGAAGAAGAAATGAAAGAGAGGGGGAGATAAATGATCTCGTATTAAATAGGTGCTAAAACTTCCTTAAATTGTAGTTCTTCTAATTTAAGATGTTACATTTATTCCCTACTTTAGCAAGAGGATGGACACAATCCAAACTCTTGGTAAAGTGAAGCACAAGGTATAAGATACTCTTATTAAGATCTAGGAGAGAAAGGATCAAGCCCCCAAGGAGTTGACACTTTACTAACACTCAAAGTATAATGAGATAGAGCATATTGGCTGAAAATAAAGATTATTATCTCACCCTATAGAATTCCCACCCCACTGTGAATCACTAAAAAGAGTTGTTACAAAAGATGGCATTGAAACAATGTAATAGGTTGGTAATCCACTAGTCAACCCATCGGAAGACTTACCCATAGATTAATGTTCTATGTATCACCATGGTAAGGTTTTGCAAGGTTGTTTTACCCATATATGGGACTTTAGAAATTTTTTATACATAGTCCATAGATGAGATTTAGCATGTGTGCATGTGAAGTAAAGAGAGACCCGATGTCAAGGATGCTCACTTTCAAAATTGAATGTGTGCATAGAGAATCCATTCTTTAGGGCTATGCATGATCCATAAAGGAATTCATGAAATTATATGTGTATTTAAATGGAAGGAAAAATTAGTATTGCATAGATTTGATGTTAACTTAGGAAGCATACTAAGAAACTAAGGATAAAGTACCCCAAGCTAGACTCATAATCCATATTCACTACCACATGATTGGAATGAAAGAATGAGCAAAGCATATACCCCCAAGTTAAAATCATTGCTAACACTTTAATTGGAGCAATGGCTTTAATGGAGTATACATGCAATCATGAAAGGTCATTTCCACTATGAGATGCCCCCATCAGTAGAAAAATCAAGGGAAATGAAACATAACATGCAAGAGCATAGAAGGGATCTATAAATTTGGGGTCAATATAATCATATAACAATATGTAAGTTTTATATCAAGATGACATGTCATCATCCCCCAAAGGAAGTAGGACTACAACACAATGGAAAATATGCATGTAAGAGTTATGAAGAAGAGTCTTTTTAGACCACCATCATGGAGATCCAAAAGAATTGGTGCTACCATGCCACAAATCCAAGAAGACAACACAAGGATACAAGTATGAACAATAGCACATGTACAACATAACATAGAATGATAGATAGAAGAAGTAAGGTACAAATAGAAAAATGTCACAACACAGAATTTATTTATCACCTTGTTCCAACAGAGCAACAAGGTTCATTTAAAAAATATGAAGATACATTTAGCAAACACAATACAAGGGAAGAACATAAGAAAACACACACAAATCTACTATGCTAGAGCACTCACTTCAAGCATGTTTCCCTCTTCCCTTATCTTGGTTGGAAGTAATAAGAGAAGGTGGATAACTTGTAATAAGAGCTATGTGTAACACAGTAGGAATGATAGCTATATCTAAAGGACTCTTAGGAGATTCACTATGCTTAGGTGTATATGTAAGTGTAAGTTGTGTAGAAAGCATGTTAGGTAAATCAACATCAATATTGGTAATCTTGTTCTCATCATCTAAAGCATCCTCCTCATCTAAATTAATAGTTATAGAATTTAGAACATGAATATATAATTAGCCTCTTCAATGGGCATGGGCTGGGGAGAAGCGTTCATATTAGATTTAGTACGATCTTGGTGGTTCTTTTGATGTTCTTGAGCATGTCGGTTACACTTAGTTTTATTAGAAATTTGTTAAGAATATAGAGGATCAACAACCATAGGTTCCTTGCCTTTTGATGGAACAAGAGGAGGAAAAAATGAAGGCTGAGATATCAAAGAAGGAACTATTGTAGTGGGAACCATACTAGA
>CM053783.1:377630216-377792716 GCA_028749045.1 Cupressus sempervirens
AAATATTTCACATTTTTGGGATTTGTCTAGTTAAAAAATTCATTAAAAAAAAAAATACACATTATAAACTTACTCAAAAAATCTGGGATAAACTACATAGTGTTAAGTAACTTTTGACTAGAGTGATTAAAGAATTTCAAAAAAAAAGTTATAATTTTAGGGGGGCCACACTTTGTACTATGTTATGGTTTTTTGGAATAAACAGTACCACTTTTTGTGGCCCCCTTTTTTGAGGACCTAAAACTAAACCATTTTGAAAAAAAATTAGTAGTTTAGAAACTAGATTCAAAGGACTACAAATTTTGTTTTTGTCATATCTTAAAATTTTGAGCATAACTATCTTCAAATTCTTGTTGAAGTTCAAAATTTGTAGATTTCAGGAAAAAGGTGTCCACTTATAACCCCCTTTTGGCACCACAACTTCGTGCACTTACCCATATGATAACAGGTTCTATAAATTCAATTCCAATATCTTTTAGCATTTTCTTCATCCATATAACTTGATTATAGTTATTTTTTGTTTCTACATACTCTACTTTTGTTGTACTCTGTGAGATATAATCTTGTTTCTTGCTCAACCAACAAACCAATCTACCTCAAAGAAAAAATGCTCCACCACTGGTGCTCTTTCTATCATCCATACTGTCTGCCTAATCTTCATATGTATATACACATAAAGTGAAATCACTCAATCTATCATATCATATTCCATAATTAGATGTTCCTTTCAAATATCTGAATATCCTCTTTATTTTTACAAATTGATATACTTTAGGATCAGCTTAAAATATAGCAACAATCCCAATTGCATTTTCTATATCTGGTCTATTGTGAGTCAAATATTGCAAACATCCAATCATGTATTTATTTCTTTTGCTCAGGTATAGGTGTCTCATCCTTGCTAGATAACTTGTGACCAATTATTATGGGTGTACCAACATGCTTACAACTTTCCAATCTGAATCTCTTCAACAAGTCTTTCAAGTACTTGGCTTGTGAAATGAAAATACCATCATTGTTTTGCACAATCTAAAATGTTAGAAAAAACTTCATTTCTCCTACCATATTCATTTTAAACTCATTCTTCATCTCTTTAGAAAACTTATCACTTGCTTCATCATTACCTTCAAATATTATGTCATCAATAAATATTACTATTATCAACAAGCCATTTTTTATTTTTCTCAAATACAAGTTACTATCTATTGTACCTTTAACAAATTAATCCAAGCTTTGTCAAATGCTTATCCAACCTTGCATACTAGGTTCTAAGTGTTTTCTTTAGACCATATAGAGATTTCCTCAGTCTGCATATAATCTCTTTATCTTTTGTTAGAGGAAATCCTCCTAGCTTCTGAATATATACCTCTTCTTCAAGTTCTCCATTAAGGAAAGCTGATTTAACATCCGTCTAATATACTTTGAACTTCTTATTCACTTCATAATCGAGGAACATTCTTATTGATTCCATTCTCACTACAAAAGCATATGTCTCCTTATACTCTATGCCTTCTTGATGTGAGTAACCTTTGCATACAAGTTTGGCCTTGTTTCTCACAACTTCACCTTGTTCCTTCATCTTATTTTTGAATACCCATTTGGTTCCTATCACATTCTTATTTTTAGGTCTAGGAACAACTCCCATGTTTCATTCTTCATAGTCTAATCTAGTTCTTCTTTCATTTCTTGAATTCAATGGCCATCTTTACATGCTTCATCTACACTTTTAGGTTCAACTTGAGAAATCAAACATAATTCCTCATTAACTTTTTTTCTTGTCATCACACCTTTGTCTTTACTTCCAATTATCTTCTTAGGAGGGTGATTCTTTGTCATGTTCCTATTCGAGGTAGGAGTTGACATCTCAACTCTTATCTCATCTCTAGGTTTAGACCTATGTTCTCTTTTCTCAATAGTGTGCACATCATTTCGCAGATCATTGTTTGTCTCAAAGAAAACTTCAATATTATTTCTAACAATTCCAAAATTTTCTTCTCCATAATCATCAATGATAGTTAGCAAAGTTTTTCCTTCTAGTACTTCCTCTTTCTTAGCCAATTCAATCTTTTCCATACTTCCTTTAAATTCTTTACCTTCATTAGAAAGTGAATTCTTTCTAGATTTTCTTACTCTCTTAGGACATTTGGATGAAAAATGACCTAACTCTTTAGATGTCCAACAAATGAAAATTTTCATACCTTTTGGTTCCCTTTTCATAACTAGATCAATACTTTCCTTGATCTTATTGTCTTCTTTGTATATGGATCTATCTTTTCTTCTATTCTTTTGTATGCAACAAAATGATTCTAGATTAGGAAACTCAATGTCCAGATCTTTACACATATTTGATAATTCACCAAGAATCTCCATCTTTAGGGTGTCAAAATTTCCTCAATCTGATTCATGACTATCTTTACTAAAAGGACTCAACACAAATCTCCCAAAGTTGTTAAGCTTTCTTTTTAAGAACCTATCACTCTGATGCCAATTGTTAGAATATATACCACCAATATAACTAAGAGAGGGGGAGGGGGAGGGGAGGGAAAAGTGTGGGGGGCACGGGGGGGGGGGGGTGGAGAAAGAGGGTAGGGGGGGCTAAATCAGTTATCCAATTAATATAAAAATTATCAACCTTATTAAACTTTAATCTTATGAGCAATTTAATCAAAATCCACAACAAGATACTCATGCACAATAACACTAGATATGTTAACTAGGAAAACCCTTGATCATAGGGAAAACCCTAGTGGGGATGGTACCCACAACATGATGTACTAATATAAATATTCCTTGTTAGTGGATGGACCCTGTTAGGAGTCAATAACAAGATTCAATACATATCAGTCCTTGTTAGGAGACTTGGAATCCTTGTTAGGAGATTCCAACCCTATTAGGAGTTGTGCCAACCTTGTTATGAGTTATGGAAGACAACTAGACCCACTATCCAAATAACTTAAGGGCAAGACCAATGAACTAACTATCTAAATGATCTTTTTATTATTCCTTGTAGAATAATAGAAATGAATAATACTTCTTCTTCCTCTTCATGTCCTATCAACCATACTTTTTCTCCTTCTAATGTTGTAACTAGATCACAAATCTTGCATCCAATAGTCCCTTGGTGTTGATCAATAAGTAAGATTGAAAAATGAGTGTCAACACACTTAACCATCTTCACTATACATGCCGAGTACACAATGGAAGCCAAGCTAGAATTTCTTTACATGCTGAGTCATAGATAGTTTCGAGCAAACTATAGTTGCTACTGAGCACAACACATTATAGTATATGCCAAGCTATATAGAATTCAACATGTACTGAGTGACTCGGGATCCAACAGGAGCCGAGAAAAGTAGAATTCCAATAGGTGCCGAGCAAAGCAGGAATTCAATAGGTGCCGAGTGACATAGTAATCCTATAGGATTCGAGTAATTCAGGAATTAGTAGAAGCCGAGAAATATAAAAAACTAACAGGTGTTGAGTAACATAGGAACTACAGAGGATGTCAAGCAATCCAGAATAGATGGTACCGAGCATCAGTATTACTTCATGTGCTGAGAAATGCAAGATCAGCATGAAAGTTTGTGCAATCGCAAGCCAAGATGTAAAATGGTTATGCATGACTCATTGATAGGATAAAAGGATAAGATCAAATCCTCACAACCACCTATGCAATCCTCATGCAACCAATCAGAAAATTGGAAACTGCATGTAGCCAATAGGTGAATTTCAAGGGTTTGAGCGGGAACATTTGAATCAAGGATGCATGAAGAACCAATAATCTTTATAAGGAAGTCTTGATGCCATTAAATAGAGAGAGAGAAGAGTTGTGAGAAGAAGGAAACGTAGAGCCTATTGTTAAGGTCATTGTAGAACATTGGTGTCAAAGATTTAGTGGAAAGGATAGCATTTACACATCTAGTTGATCATAATAGAACAAGGAACATAATCAACAGATCAGATCTAGTAGAGATAATTGATAGAAGAGTAGATCAAGTACCTAAGATTAGCATCAGAGATTGCATTTGATCAGTTGTATTATTCTAATACTCTCTCACAATTGTATTAGGAACTTGGAAATTCCATGGATTTGGGTAGGTTTAATATCCTTATGTAAATCCTTTAACAGGGTGACATTCTAAGTTGAATTTTCTTAAGTCCTCTAACAAGGCACACTCCTAACAGGGTGTAGAAATCCTTTAACAAGGTCACATTTAACATTGTGTTGTAGCCTTTAATAGGGAAAACCATCAGAAGTGGTTGAAATTGATTGCTGCAGTAATTTTGTGGGTATCATCCCCACCCCAGTTTTACCTTCTTATTCCTAGAGGGTTTCTGGGTCACCAAAATCTCAAGTGTTATGTGGTGATGCATGTTTGTTTCTCATGATTTTTTAATGTTTATATGCATGCATGTTTATTTTAGTTATATGTTATTAAGGATTTAAAATATATATAAATGCCAGTACTTCTAATTCACTCCCCCTCTCAGAAGCACTCTTCCCATTAAGACATTTCAACACTTGGATCCCTTACTCACATTCACCAAACAACCTTCTCCTTTTCACACTTCACATTAAAAACAAGGAAAACATATTTCTTTTATATTGTATCTTCAAAATAATTCCTTGAGTCAACCTCGAGGCTTTCCTTATTAATTATAATAAGATAATTAATTAATTTACAATTACAACAGCACTGTCAACTCATAGTCTATATAACTTTTCACACGTGTGACACTAGGGCTTGCACATCCATTGATTTCATCATTATACTATCATAAGTTACTAACACACCATGCATCAAAAGATTATATTACTAGAAAAGGATATAATAAAAACATGAGAAACCACTTCTTACTTCGTCTTTGTACTGCTCTCTATAAATTGGGTACAACTTCTATACGTCTTTGACTTATATTCTTCACTTGAATCATGTCATCTGGACATAGTGAAGAACATGTTCATGAACATGCATCACTAGACAATCAAGACATTTTTTGTACAACTAAGATTTTTCTTTGCTTCTCTGTTAATCTTTAAAGACTTACTACTATGTTGACATCAATGACAAACATAGTCATGAATGCAACATGTCACTACTCTCCAATTCTTAGGATACTCCCCTAAAGGAATATCATTAGCATTCATGCTAACAAGTTGTACTAAAGATTTGAAGAAGTGATGAAAGATTGACCAAATGCATAAACTTGACTAAACAATAGAGAAAAAACTTAAGGAAATTGAAGTGTATTCCAAGTGATGCTAGTGTTGATTGAGCCTAAGTATGTGCTTGTAGAGAAAAGTTTGAAGGTAATTGAAGCTAAAGATCAAGATGTACGAAAAGGAGGTTCCTAGGTTGAACAAAGAAAACTTCCCTAAATGGAAAATCCTGATGAGGCTACATGTGGTAGGAATTGGAGATGTTGCAATATATTTTGTGGACAATGCATATGTGGAGACAATGTTCTTCCTTTGAAAACTCAATAGCTGAAAGAAAGTAAGAACACAACCAATCTATGTTGGAGATTGCATCATCCCTAAGATATGTCAAGTTTGATGACATAAAGACTACAAGAGAACCAAGGAAATGTGGGATACACTAAAAACCATCTATGGAGGAGAAAAGAATCCCTTGAGGTAAAATTAGAGAACTTGAGAGGTAAGTTTGATGAAATGAGAATTATGGAAGGTGAGAATATGCTCCAATATTGTGGGAGAATAAAAGAAGTTGTAAATGGGCCATAAGAGGAGCCAATGGAAAGATTGACAATGAAACTATAATTAGCAAGGTATTGAGAACTCTACCTCTTATTAATTCTATTAGGGTTTCTACAATACAAGAACTGAGATGTATTCTTAGTAATAACTTAACTCTAGAAGGTGTGATTGATAGGCTTACTACTTTTGAGATGTTAGATTTTGGTTATTTCACCCCTAACATTATTGAATCTTTTCATAAATCACAATTGGTTATTAGTAAGAAAGGAAAAAGAAAATGTGTGAAAAGTGATAGTGATGTTTCTAATGATGAACTTGATGAGCTTGAAGCACTAATGGCTAGAAGAATTCCAAGAGAAAAATTAAAATACAAAGATAAACTTCCTATATTATGCTTTTCATGTAAAAAATTTGGCCATATTGCTGCAAGATGTCTTGACATAGAAGACAAGGATGATAAGAGGGAAAGCAAGTACAAAGGAAGAAGAGATGACTGAGACAATAAGAGAAACAAGGACTAAAAAGAAAAAGTTAATAAATCTTGTTACATTGATAAAGAAGAAACTGATAATGAATTTAAAAGTAATGATGAAGAAGTTTTCTATTGCTATGAAAGAAGATTCTAATGAAGACGAGAAAACTAAATTAATCTCTTATGTGAATAAAAGTGATAGATGGATAATTGACAGTGGTTGTTCAAACCACACGACTGGTGATAAAGGTAAATTTGAGACCATGGAACCATACAAGGGTAGTTGTGTTAAGTTTGATAATGATGTGCCATGTCTTGTGAAAGGCAAAAACTCAATACAATGGATTGATAAAATCAAGTGTGATGATGTTTATTGGGTTGGAGGACTTAACTATAACTTGTTGATTGTTTCACAGTTGAAAAAATCAAGATACAGAGTTGAATTCCATCATAGGAAGGCCAAGATATTTGATGTTGATGATGAACTAATTAGAAATGTCGATCAAACAAAGGGTAGTTTGTTCTATCTAGATTTATCTGATGAGATATGTTTGTTTACACAATATGAAGAAATATTGTGATTGCATAAGAGGTTATGTCATGCAAACTTTGACAATTTGGTAAGCATTAGTAAGATAAAAAGAGTACAAGGCTTGCTAAAACTAAAGAAACCTGATAATGCTATGTGTAAACAATGTCAATTGGCAAAAATGACAAAGTTTAGTTTCAAGAGCAAGATATATTCATCTAATAATACTTTAGAATTGGTTCATACTGACCTTTGTGGACCTATTGGTGTTCAAAGCTATTGTGGAGAAAAATATTTGATTCTATTTGTTGATGAATATTCTAGGATGATGACTATGATGTTTCTTAAAAAAACATTTGATTCTTTTTAGTTGCTTAAGTGGTATTTGGCTAGAGTTGTAAAAGAAATAGGAAAGAGTTTGAAGTGCTTGAGATCTGACAGAGGTGGAGAATTCATTTCCAATGAATTCGATATATTCTACAATGATAGATTAATTGAAAGGAAGATGTTAGCAATTAGAACCCCTTCCCAAAATGGAATAGCTAAAAGGAGAAATAGATGAATCATGGACTGTACTAGAAAATTGATGATGGAGAAGAATTTATCACAAAAATATTGGAGAGAAGTTGTAAGTACAATAGTTTATAATTTGAACAGAGTGTAAGTAAAGAAAGGTACAAATGTTACACCCTTTGAATTGTGGTATGGATATGCACCTAATGTGAAGTATTTTAAAGTTTTTGTAAGAAAATGTTATATAAATAAAGGATAATAGAAATGGAAAACATGATGCTAAAAGTGATGAAGGCATATTCCTAGGATATTCCACTAAGAGAAAAGCTTATAAGTGTTTTAACTCTAACTCTAACAAAGTTGTGGAAAGTGAAAAATGTGAATGTTGATAAATATGCAGAAAAGAATGAAGTTGAATGCAAAATTTTTTTTGAAGACTATAGTACATTCATTTATGTGAATGATGGTGGTCTCAACACCCCACCTTAGAAAGAGAACAAAGTTGTAAATCAATAGATGTAAAGTGATTAAACCTAACCAAAGGGGACTAACTTTAAAAGAGAGGGAAACCATGTGGCTAAGGAAAAAGGTAATAAAGAAAAAGAAAAGACCTAGGGTAACATAGAACAAGGGTTTTCCTCTTCTACCTAAGGCTCACAATTAGAGATTTTTGAATAAAAAGGGGATTTCTAGTCCAAAATTTGAGGAAAATCTTTTGATTTTTTTAGGAAACCTACAAAATTGAAAACTCACCAAAAAACTTATTGAGTGTTTCATAGTTGAGAAAATCAAGATACAAAGTTGAATTCCATCATAAGAAGGTCAAGATATTTGATGCTGATGGTGAATTGATTGGAAGTGGTGATCAAACAAAAGGTAACTTGTTCTATCTTGATTTATCTAATGAGACATGTTTGTTTGCATAATATGAAGACATCTGATAATGAAATAAGAGGTTATTTCATGTGAACTTTGACAATTTGATAAGCATTAGTAAGATGAAAAGAGTAACAAGTTTTCCAAAATTGAAGAAACATCAGAGTGTTATGTGTAAACAATGTCAATTGGAAAAAATGACAAAGTCTAGTTTCAATAGCAAGACATATTCGTCTAATGATATTTTGGAATTTGTTCATACTGACCTTTGTTGACCTATTGGTGTTCAAAAATATTGTGGTGATAAATATTTCATTTTATTTATTTATTGCTATTCTAGGATGATGATTGTGATATTTATTAAAGAAAATTTTGATGTTTTTTAGTTGTTTAAGTGGTATTTGGCTAGATTTGGAAAGGAAATAAGAAAGATTCTAAAGTGCTTTAGATCTAATAGAGGTGGAGAAATCATCTCTAATTAATTCAACACATTCTTCAATGATAGAGAAATCAAAATGCAGATGCCAACACCTAGGATCCTTCCTAAAAGTGGAATAGCTTGAAGGAGAAATTGATTAATCATGGATTGTGCTAGAACATTGATGATGGAGAAGAATGTATAAAAAAAAATACTAGAGAGAAGTTGCAAGTAAAATAGTTTATACTTTGAGTAGAGTGCAAGTCAAGAAAGGTAAAAATGTTACACCCTTTGAGTTGTGCTATGGACATGCACCTAATGTGAAGTATTTTAAAGTTTTTGGAAGAAAATGTTATATATGAAAGGATAAAATAAATGGAAAACTTGATGCTAAGAGTGATGAAGTAATATTCCTAGGATACTCCACTAAGAGAAAATTTTATAAGTGTTTAAACTCTAACACTTAAAAAATTGTGGAAAGTGAAAATATGAAAGTTGATGAATATGTAGATAAGAATGAAATTCAATAAAAGATAAAACCTGGAGATCATAGCACATTTATATATGTGAATGAAGGTTCTCTTTACACCCTACTTGAGTAAGAAACTGAATCTACAAATTTTTAAAAAAATGAGAATGTCAAGTTTCTATAGCAAGTTATCGAGCAATAGACTGTGGGAGCTAAGCAACAAGAAAAAAATGTCGAGGTACATGCGAAAGATGCTGAACATTAGAAAGACAATGCAAAAATAGTAGAACCCTAACCAAAACCTAAACCAAAGAGAAAAAATGAACTTGAAATCATTTTTCAAGATTAACATGTAGAAGAAGAGATAATGAAAGAACCCGTACTAACAAAGTATGTGAGAAGACACCATACACTCAAGAAAATTATTGGTTAAAAAGAGTCTGGAGTTATGAAAAGGAAAATACTCAGAAGTGATGTATGTTTACTTTGTGAATTTGAGCTTAAATCAATAAAAGATGATTTGGAGATGAGGATTGGATCTAAGCAATGAATGAATAAATTAAGAAGCTCAAGAAGAAGAAAACTTGGACACTAGTACCTAGACCAAAGGATAAAATAGTTATTGGAACAACGTGGGTATTCATAAACAAGTTGAATGAAAATGGTGAAGTCACAAGAGGCAAGACTAGACTAGTATGAAAATAATATGCACAAGAAGAAGGAATTGATTATGGGGAAACATTTTCCCTAGTTGCAAGATTAGAAGGATTTAGAATACTACTTGCATATTCTTCTTATAAAGGATTTAAATTTTACCAAATGGATGTCAAATCTATATTTCTGAATGGAATATTGGAGGATGAAGTTTAAATTGTGTTAGTGAATAGTTTTTCCTCGTTATTTGAGTTTATATCAACAAGAAAAATAAATTTCACCATAAATGAGTCTTGATAACTTGCACAACTCCCTCTTACAATAATTTATCAATACAACTCTTATTTTAAATGAATTATGATAGTTGTTCTTTTGACCTAAAAGAACTTAAGAAAAATGAAAACATCTTCTCATAACCACAATAGAATGTTTCATATTGAGAAATTAAAATTTAATACATTCCATACGACACATGGCTTAAAAATTTCAGATTTGTGGTCAAGCTCACCAAACCAAACAAAAGGAAATATAACTTTAGCATAGTTAATGAAAAAATATCTATGTAGTAATGAATTTCACACAAGTTCCATCACCCAGCAAGACAACCACATGACTATCAAACAAATGCACCAAAAATAACCATATGATCAACTATTCTTATCATTAACTTTACTGTTCATTCAATAAAAGGGAAACAACTAAACTTACTAGAAGAAAGAAAGATACCAAGTCCAAAGAACCGACCTTTTAGATCAATCAAAACATAACATATATAGCCACATAGGGATTTTCCAATTTTTTTTCAAAAAGTAATTCCCTAAGGAATTCCAAACATTTTAAATGGAATGAGTCCTAAAGAAAAGTTAACTAAAAATAGAGAAATGATGTAGTTGGCTCTTCAATCATTTCCTAAGCTCCAATTGTATCATTGACATTGGCATGAGGGTCTTGGGAGTTAGAGCAACTACCTTTGTTTTCTTTCTAGATTCTTTGTGCTACAAAGAAAACAACCAACTCTTGTTGTTGCGGGATGCCTAGATGGTTTAGGCAAAGCTTCCACATCTTCATAATCCTATAAATATGATCAATCATTTTATCTTGTACATCTAAGTGGTTAGTGTATATGATCATCATGGAGTCTTCTTTGGTGACAATGGTTAATTTCTTGACTAAGACTTCACCTATTTCCTTCAAAAATTCAATCTTGGAGAAAAAGGTTGTTTCCACTTCTTTTGAGAATTTTTTGTTCCAATATTCATTCCCCATAATCTTGACATCAATGCATTTAATTTTAGCTGCTAGGATTTCTTTTAGACATCCCACTTATTTTAGTAGTACAGAGAATTCTTCTAATCCCTCTTCAATCACTATGTTCCTCCATACCAAGTTAGCTCTAGCAATGAATAGAAAATCAACATTGAATTTGGCTTCTAAATTTTCATTCAAGAATTTTTCTATGTTGTATTATTGAACCTCTAAAATTTTAATGACATAATCATCCCATTTAATCTTTTTAGATTCCTAGGCATTCATTTCTGATTCTAGGATAGTCATCAATTTATTAGATGTTGCATTAGTATTTGTAAAGTGAGAGAAATAACTAGTTTCCTGGGCATGAAATGCATTCAACCACTCACCATAGGCTTGGGAAATGGAATGATCCCTTTTGACTTATTCAATAAAACTCTTTTCTAAGGAAGATTCAACATTGATGACAAAAATGGTAGTAGGTAGAGCTTTTACATTTGGGCTCTAAATTTCATGAATGTATTTGGTCATTTTTGTAGCGATTGATTTAGCTCCTTCTTATCCCTCTGATCTTTCCATATGCATTGGGAAATCCTAGAGTTACCTGCACTCCATATCCTCATATATGTTGCTCTAGAGGTAGGGCCAAGGCTAGATTTCTTAACTGTATAATCTTTGGGTTGTGTTTCATCTATACCTTTCTTAGTCATTGGCTTCATCAATATTCCACATAGTTTCAATCTTTTCCTTTTTGGCTTTACGAGTCTTCCCAAGAAATTTTCTTTCATATCACCCACTAGGAGAGTTGTCAACACTATGCTCCTTTTCTTACTCATTGATAACTTGAACCAATTAGGGATAGAAGGATTCTCTTTAGGAGGAGGGGTTTGTAGCACGGGTGATGAACTGACTGCCATTACACTTAAAGTGTTAGCCCCTTCTATTACTTGTTGATTCTCCTATTCTATCTCACTAATTGGGGTTTCAACATGAATTTCTTCCCTTAAGTCAAGCTTAATTTTTATTTATTTATCATGAGTCTCCTTCAAGCTACTCATCTACTCCTTCTTCTTCCTAATATGAGAACAACTCCACTTGACCAAAGAAGGAAGATGAATTAAAACTTTAATAGAGAGTTTAGGTTCAACTCTTGACTTTATCTTTCCTGCAGTAGGAGAAGGAACAACTTAATTAGTTCTAAGAACAACTAAGGGTGAACTAGAACTAGCATGAACCTCTTGAACACTATGAGCCATTGACTTTAACTATTTCTTTCTTATGAGCCATTGTTATGTTTTGGTTAGGACATACAGGGTTCTTCTATGCAAGTCATCCTCCTCTAGCATTGTCTAGTCAATTTTCGGCAATAGGTAAGCTTCCACTTGCTCAATGTAAGCTAGGTCAAAAATTTATTCATCTTCTTCTTCAATTACCCCAAAGGTATTTAGTGGGAGATTGAAATCTTTTATTTGTTCTAGCAACAACCTAGACTATAGCCTCTTCCTAACCTCAAAATCATCTTGATAGTTACCCTAGAAATCTTCTAAATGGGGAGCATGGAAAGTAGAGGAACTTAGCTTAGAGTACCTTAGGAAAAAATCTTGACTATAAAATTTAGGTCTAGCAAAATAAAGGAATAGCTTCATGGATTTAGTCTTAGATTTAAGCTTAAGGGCATCCTTAATTGTCTTGCATTTTTAATTCCAAAGTTGAATAGGGAAGGTATAACTAAAACCTTTCTAAGTTTTACAATTCTTGTCAACCTTTGCTAATTGTCTACATATCTCAATCAACAAATAATGATTTGGTTAGTGATGAGGTAACATTAAAGGATTTCCTTCATATCCTCTAATCCTAAGGTAGGGGAACTTGGGAAATTGAGTAAATAAACTGCCATAAATATCAACCAATTGAGTGGCTTCCCCTGTCAACCTCATATTATCTTTCCCTTATACTTCAAGCACCAATTTCGCTAGGAAAGTTTCTTGAACTATTTTGAAATACTTAGGGTTTTTATTCTTCTATAAGAGAGGATAGTACTCATAAATAGGTGTGCTTGGGTTCTAGTCTGAGTGTGGTAAACCCTTCCATTATCTGCCACAAGCCAGGATATAAAACAAGTAGGAAGTCATATAAAAACCAAAAATTATAGAAGCTTGAGCAACTACCTCTTGCAACCTAGTAACTATGACATCTGCCCAATCAATGAATTTATCTTCTCCCAAGATTGTCTAGATGAAAAAATATATCTAATTCTCTAATAAAAATCATGTGGGTTCCCTTTCACTCTATTTAGTAGCATAATGACATCCTTAATCTCAGGGATCATGTATTCTTTGGTCAATGCACATGGAAGGAAGGAACCCCCTCTCTTAGATTTGAAAAGCCAACCTTTTGCCATGGTATTATTAAATTTGGTGACATCCATAGAAAATTGTGTGTAGGAAGAACTACTAGTCCAGTCCTCATATATTTCATGTGAAGGGATCCTTAGTGTACCCATTACAACAACTCAGCCAACATACACTAGAACTTCACCATTAAAGGCATAGATACACTTTTCAAATGCATCATACCTATCTCTGAATGCTAGAACAAATTTAGGATAGGGGAAAGCTTCAAGGAAGGTAGACACTTCCAAAAAACCACTATCTAAGACTTTCTAAGATATAGAATCAGGTTTTGGGTTTGCAATTCTAGCCAACAATTTACCCATATCTTCTTTCACAAGGAACATATGTTTAATGTTAGGTAGGACATTACTTATAATAGACTCCTTAACCTTATTGAGTAACTTATGGTGGAATGGAACAACCATGGTAGGAAAGTTAACTAGATGAAAGAAAAGAAAAAGAATGAACAACCATTAAGATAATGCAATAAATAAATAAAACCCTAAAATGAAGGGCTAGAGACTCGCCATGTTGGGTGCATGCAAGCTTGCTGAAATAGAATACTTAAGCTACCTCTATGTATTTTTAGATGAGACAACAATAATTTTTACTAAAAATAGCAATGGAAAAGGAATGAAAATTAGGTAGCTTCCTTTTAGAACATAAAACCTAGACTTAAAGCATACGAATGGCTGACAAGACCAGTGACGAGACAAGAATTTTCAATCATTAAAAGATTACTTAGATTTCATAAGTCTCATGACATGCCTTTCTATAATTACTATTAGCTCCCATTTAATACATATCTTTATGTAGATCTTGGTAAAAAGTTTCACTTTTGCTATGCCACCAGCCTGGACACATGGCACCAAAGGCATCAGTCTTTCTAACCAAGTGAGCATGAATAATTGAACTACAAAAGAGTTCAATTTTCATGTTTAGAAGTCAAGATATATTGGAAACTATTCTCTTTGACAACAAAGACCAAACATGAAGGTGAACTCATGAACTTTGAACCTTGAAAAAAGTGTTCAATGTTCATGTTCAACTTCAACAATGAGAAAAAGTATCCTTGGGATGAAGGACTTTCCCAACTTGACCAAAGAAAATTAATGAACCTATGAACCTTGAAACTTGAACAAAGTGTTCAAGGTTCATGTTTAGAGATTTGTTTGACCAAAAGACTTGAAAACAAAGAATGTTGAACTAGTTAATGTTCATAATGCGACTTTGATAGGAGACCATATTTTGACAATGACTTTAAAATATCATGACCATGCAAGAGAAATAAATAAGGACCATTCATGGGTAACATGTTGAACAAGTAGAAGGATTTATTGACCACAACAACAGAAACATGGCATGTAAGCATCATAAGGCTCTATATGGTTTTGAAACAAGCCCCTAGAGAACGGTATGAAAGTTTGCACTATTATTTGGTGAAGATTGGATTTTCTAGAACTAATGATAACAACAATATATATTTGAAGATTGGTAGTAATAATCAGATATTGTTATATGAAATATTTTTTGATGATATCATATTTGGAGAAAAGGAAGCATTATGCAAATCAATTGTAGTTGAGATGAAAAAAGAATTTGAAATTTCTATATTTGGTGAGATCAAATTATTTGTTATTTTGCAAGTATATCAAATGAAGCAAGGTATCTTCATTACTCAATCCAAATACATCAAGGAGATATTGAATTTTTTTGGAATAGAAGATTCAAGACCAATTAGTACACCCATGGATACATGACATAAGCTATCTAATAACAATGATTCTACTGATATGAACCAAACATTATATAGATCAATGATTGAGAAACTATCATATGTTGTTCACCACAAACCTGATATTGCATCAATATTTGGGATTATTGCAAGATTTTCTAAAAGTCCTAAGGAGAATCAGATGATGGCAATGAAAAGGATATTGAGATATCTAAAAGGAATAGAAGACTATGGTTTATATTAATTGCAAGAAGAATGACAAATTTGAATTGAAAGTGTTCACTAATTTAGATTGGGCAAGAAATGTTGATGATAGAAAGAGTACAAGTGGAGGAGATTTCTTTCTAGGAAAGAGAATAGTTTCATGGACAAGAAAGAAGAAGAACTATATTTCTCAATCAACAAATGAAACTGAATATGTGGTAGCAATAGTAAATTGTTCAAACTTCATATGGATTAAGTAATTGTTGAAATGGATGGAGGAAGATATCACTGATCCAGTTATTATCTATTGTGGTAACACTAGTTCTATAATAATATCAAAAAATCATGTGATGCAGACAAAAATTAAGCATATTTCTATCAAGTATCATTACTTAAGAGAGCTAGTTCAAGATAAAGAAGTGATATTGGAGTATGTAAATACTAAGGAGCAAATAGATGATATTTTCACTAAGGAATTACCAAAAGATGCACATGAATATATAAGAAGTAAATTAGGGGTGATTCCCCTAAACAAGGATGCTTAAGTAGATATGGAGCTCTACATCAAATGTGTTGATCTAAATATCTTACAAGTTGATGCAAACATTTATACTTTAGGAGCTACCAAAAGTAGTGAAGGAAGAAGGAAAAATGCTATATCATATAATAGATGATGACTTCAGTACTGACATAAGGATATCCTTATAATCAAGATGTATAAGGGCAATAGAGTTTCTTTGGCATTATTGTCAAAGAGGGAGAGATTCAGTTACCTTGTAGTAACAAGAAAGAGGGGGAGATTGAATTACCATATAAAAGAGAAGTCATACATGAAAGAGGGAGAAATAGTATTTAGCAAGAGATGTTACAAAGAAGAGGAACTTACATTAGGTGTTCCTAAAATTTATATAAGAGAGGGAGTTCATTAATTTTATGTGAGCTACATGGATGAGAATCAAAATGAAACTGAAAGAAAGAGATTGTTGGACACAAAGATGAGAATCACAATGAAACTAAGGATATTAATGAAGATCAAATATTAAACATAGAGGGAGATAGCTTGAGGCAGTACATGTTTTGGATTGCATGGTAACTTGAGGTGTTTCCATCAATTCCAAAGATGGTTATTGGTGTCAAACCTTATTAGTAAGATGATTTTCTATCTTATTTGAGTGCCATATCTAGATGATTGATGAAGAGAATTTGATAAATTGGACATAACAAAAGAACCTAGAGGAAATGTTTAGTTATGAGAGAAAAATACTATGGGCACTTGATTAGTTTCACTTTGACAAAATAAAGTGATTGTTTGAATCATTCTACATGTAAAAAAGATAGTTGTACTAAGGCATTGAATAAGTGATCAAAGAATGACTAAATGCATAGGCTTGACCAAGAAAAAGAGAAGAAGATTAAGAATCTTGAAGTATATGTCGGGTGATGCTAGTGTTGACCAAGCACCAATATGTGTCAAGCAGAAGTAGTGGTGAGCAAGCATCAATATTGACTAAGCATTAGTATATGTGCCAAACATAAATAATAGTAGTGAGCAAGTAATACAATGATGACTAAGTGTCAAAACATAGTGTTGGTTGAGGGACAACATTTGGTAGTTTATGATGAAATTATGATTTCCAACCAACACATTTGATTTCTTGGAATATATAAAGCATGTGGAATATAAGGATGGATGACCTAGAATATTTAAATCAAGGGAAACTAGGTTTGTGCATTTCTATGCAAGGATTCAAGGAGAAGTTTGGAGAATTTTCTAGAAGAGAAAAGAGGAGAAGAAATATACAATGATGATTAAGTGGCAAAAGATTAGAATTTCCTATTAAAGGAGGTACAAGGGCCAACCTATGAAGTTTGGATTAGTTATTGATGCTATTTAATGGAAAACTTAAGAAGGAGGCTGAGAAGAGTGGAGAAGTGAAGAGTGAATTCTTGAATAGTTGCCAAGAAAATCAGAAACAAAGAAGACAATGAAGGCCTATTAATGGATCAACATGTGAGCCAAACTATGATCTGTATTTACAAAGTGAGTCAAGTATTAGTCAAATGAAAACCTACTTTTATTTTCTAATCATTTTATCAATATTGAAATCATTTAATCAAGGTTTACCAAAAAGTCATATATAAATCCTTTAATAAAGGTAGAATTCTAATGGAATGTTCTAAAGTCCTCTAACAAGGCCACTCCTAATAGGGTGATTAAATTCTTTAACAAGGTCACATTTAATAGTGTTTTGTAACCTTTAATAGGGTTGGCTCCTAACAGAGCTCACTTCAGAAGAGTTAAAGATTGGTTACATGTTATTTGTGGTGTTTTCCAAATTGGGTTTCCATGTTAAATCCTAGTGACAACTTGTGTGCATGTTATTTGTCATGATTTACTATAAATGCTTTAAATTCTACAAGTTTATTATTATTATTAGGATGGTAGATTATAGTAGTTTATTTTTTTGATAATTTACTATAAATGTTGAGTTAATGGATTCTTAGCACTAAAGTGGTTGAAGTGATTAATTGTTGAATTGGTACATCTAGACCTTGGATAATTGATTCAACCCACCTCTCTTAGTTATTCTAAACATTCTAATAGATACTTGATCATATAATCAATCATACAAACATTTCTCCTTTTTTTGTCACTTATTCCAAGTAGTGACATTCAATTGTGGTCTAGGGATTATACCAAATTTGGTCAACAATGGGTGGTGTAATATCATAATGTAATAGTCATAGTTTTATCCCAATTGTTCTTGAATGTCTGAAGAACTTTCCTTTCAATCTCCAATATGGCTACGAGATCCACCATGGTACCTACTATAGATAATTGTTGGCTTTGTATGATATCCTTGGAAACCTATAAGTTCCTTTACATCACTTCTAAATGAAGTAATAAGAAAGCTTGTATAGAAATGAGCTATGTCTTGATGTTGCACTCCTCACACAATAAGTTTTTTTTCTTCTCCTACAAAAATCTATTTTTTGAGAAATATACTGAACTAGAACTAGGATCCAAGTTCATAACTTGAACACACTTATGTAGATATTCATCAAATTTGTCCATCTTCTCTTTGATTTATTTTGTAAATCCTAGGAAATTAAATATTTTGGAAAAAAATGAATTTGCATTATTCATTGATTTCTCTAAATCAATAATAAAAGTGGAGAGTTTAACCTTCTTAACTACAATCTTAGTTGCCACTTTTTTTAATTCTCTATTATCAATCTTCCTTTTTGACAACTGCATGAATTTCTATTGATTATCTACATTGGAGTCTGATGCAGGAGCATCCAGAGGTATAAGGGCAATCCTGTGTCACCCAAAAAAATGTACTTAGACTTAGTTTCTGTTTCATGTGTTTTCATTTTTGGATACCCATTTGGGTCAAATAAAGGTTCCAACTCTCACAGTTCCACTATCAGTGTGTTAGAAAATCCTGAAAAAATAAGAGCATGTAATTGGGTCATCATTTTGGTAAACTAGAAGGTGTAAATTGGCTAGATGAATATAATTGTAATTTAGAGCATTCCAAAAAAAGAATCAGGTCAAAAGGCCCCACGGTTTGAAAGTTATTACAGTTTTTTGGGTTTTGGAGACCTCCTAAGAATGCTTCAAAGTCAGGTTAGGGGCATTAAATGACCTCAAAAAGGGCCAAAAAATGGGGGATGAGAAAAGCTATCCATAGGGCTATAGAGTGCTTCAAGAGATTTTTGAAAATGTAAATGGTTCGTCAATCGGAGCTACGGTTCAAAAGTTATGCCTCTCCAAAGTTCGGTTACCATTTCTGGATTCTTCTAGATTTGCACCGACTTCTAATGTAGCTTCTAGAACCTTCTATTTGGTCAGTGGATGCTTACTAGCACTTTCTAGAATGTACTCCTAGTCCTTAGCCCTCCGGGGTCTATTTAAGGAGATTTATGGCATTGTAAAAGGCAGTTGGGAGTGGAGTTTGAGAGGAGGTATTGAAAGGAGAAATTATCTCCAGATTTATGCTATTGTAAGCCCTTAGGGCATGCTTCAAAGTTTATTTTCCTGTACTATTTTTACTAGCTTATTTTTTCAGTTAATATAATTTTCCCTTTTTGTTGTGTCCATTCTGTTCTTGGGTTGTGTCCCCATCAAGTGGTATCAGAGCCAGGTTTTCCTGAGTGTGTAGACAGAGTGTTGACTGTGAGGCAGTTTGCACTAGGACTGTGTAGTTGTGGGTTAGAGTTAGAAGATACCTCCAGGAAGAGAGCATGGTAGAAGGGCCAAAGCTATTAATCCTAAGGAGGTTAGAGCCCTCCAAAGGCAGGTACAGACATTGAAAGAGGAGTTCCATAGAGCAGCAAATGTTGTCGCAAGTGACGACAGTGAGGATGACAATGAAGAAGAAGTAATGTGACCAGAAGGGGAATTTGATGGGGAAGTTCTGAATCATGTAGAGGAAAGCCTTTTTAGGGCCATTACTAAGTTTGGGAAAAGACCTACAATTGAAGTGGGTGTATTTTCAGGAAATCTGAAACCAGATGAGTTGATCGATTGGATCAATGAACTGGAAGAATACTTTGAGTATGAGGATATCAGGGACCCAGATAGGGTTAAGTTTGCAAAGGCCAAACTAAAAGGCCATGCCAAAATCTAGTGGCAAGAGGTCCAATTGGAAAGAAACAGAAGAGGAAAGGAGAAGATCACAAGATGGGATCGCATGGTGGACAAATTGAAGAAGCAGTTCATTCCTGTGGACTATGAGCTTGATTTGTTTAACAAGATGCATGGGTTAAAGCAAGCAGGAAGATTAGTCCAAGAATATACAGAGGAATTTTAATGACTCTTGATTAGAGCGGGACATGCCGAAGCAAATAAGGAGAAGGTTGCTCATTATATCAGTGGGTTGCGACCTAGCATCCAGGAGGAATTAAGTCTAGTAAGAATGACCAGCATTGAAGAGGCATACCAATTTTCCCTATGAGTTGAAGAGAAGCTAAATAAAAGGTTTGAAGGAAGACAAAGAGGGTGTGGTCAAGGAGGAAGGGGAAGCGGTAGATCATTTGGAGGCCGCAATGAAACCCAAAAGAAAAATGAAGATGTGGGTACTAGCAGGAACCAGAGGAATGAGGGTTTCAACTGCTCCCATGATCAAGACTTTGGAAATCAGAGAGGAAGAGGTAGAGGACATGGAAAAGGAAGAGGAGGCTTCCATGGTACCTATTTCCATTGCAATGAAGAAGGTCATTGTGCCTTTGAATTTCCTCAACAAAAAGGAAGGACAGATAGGAGAGCTAAGGGCCAAGCTAGGGTTTCTCATGTGGATGAGGATGAACAATCATCACATTCAGAGGATGCAAAAAGAGGAGAGACCTTGGTAAATGAAAGAGTCCTACTAAGTGGTGAGATTGAATTAGGACAACGGAGGAGTTTTTTCCATACCAGATGCAAGTGTGAGGATAAATGTTGTGACATGATCATTGATGGTGGTAGCACTGATAACTTGGTATCAGAAGAGATGGTCTCTAAGCTAAAGCTCAAGAGGGAGAAACATCCCCAGCCCTATCAGATTGCTTGGGTAAAAGATGATCATAAGGTCCTGGTAAGTGAAAAATGTTTAGTAAAATTAAAAATTGGGAGTTACCATGATGAAGTTCTCTGTGATGTTATTTCAATGGATGTTTGCCATCTATTGTTGGGTAGACCATGGCAGTTTGATAGACATGTAGTGCATGATGGAAATGCAAACACATACTCTCTGACAAAGGATGGAGTTCGCCACAAATTGAAGTCCATGAAAAAGGAAGGTGAAAAGGTATGTAGCAGTGCTAGGATTTGTCTTGTTGATGAAAGGAAGTTTTTAGATGGCATGAAACATCAGCATATGTGCTATGCTTTGATTCCTAGGAAAGATAAAGAAGGTAGTAGTGAAATAAAATTTGAAGTTTTAGATTTACTAGGGGAATTTGGAGATATTATCTCTGATAATGTTCCAGATGGATTGCCACCAGTAAGGAAAATCAGTCATCAGATAGATCTGATTCCAGGAGTTAGTTTTCCTAACAAGGCTGCTCATAGGATGACTCTTACTAAAATAGAGGAGCTAAATAGACAGGTTCAGGAGCTGTTGAGGAAGGCCTTGATTTGAGAGAGCCTGAGTCCATGTGCAGTACCTGCAGTACTCGCACCAAAGAAGGATGGAGAGTGGAGGATGTGTACAGATTCTTGAGCTATAAATAGGATCACCATCAAGTACCGATTTCCTTTGCCAAGGATGGATGATATTATTGACTGCTTGAGTGGAGCTCAGTACTTCACAGAGATAGATCTCAAGAGTGGCTATCATCAGATACGGATTTGAGAAGGAGATGAGTGGAAAAAAACCTTCAAGACCAAGGAGGGTCTTTATGAGTGGTTAGTCATGCCCTTTGGATTGATGAATGCCCCAAGCACCTTCATGCGGCTCATGAATGAGGTACTTAAGAAGTTCTTGGGAAAATTTGTTATTGTTTATTTAGATGATATTTTAATTTTCAGCAAGACTTTGGAAGAACATTTATTGCATATTCGTAGTGTCCTTGAAAGGCTAAGGGAAGAGAAACTGTTAATTAATCTGAAGAAGTGTAACTTTGCAAAAAGGGAGTTAGTCTATTTGGGGTTTGTTATATCACCTGAAAGTCTCAAAATGGATCTGGAGAAGGTAAAAGCCATCTTGGAATGGCCTACTCCAAGGTCTGCTACTGAGGTAAGATCATTTCATGGTCTGGTTAGTTTCTACAGAAAGTTTATTAAGAATTTCAGTGGCATATGTGCACCCCTAACTGATACAATAAGAGGGGATAGACAAGAGTTCAAATGGACTACAGGAGCTGTGAGAAGTTTTGAATTGCTAAAGAAGAAGGTGACAAAACAGCCTGTGTTGGCACTTCCAAATTTTAGAAAAGTGTTCCAAGTGGATTGTGATGCTATTGGCAGTGCTATTGGGGCTGTATTAAGCCAAGAAGGTAAGCCTATTGCATATTTTAGTGAAAAATTGAATGATGCAAAGAAGAAGTATTCAGTTTATGATCAAGAGTTCTATGCAATAGTTCAAGCCTTAAAGAAATGGAGGCATTATTTATTGCCAAAGGAATTTTTTTTGTATACTGATCATCAAGCATTACAGTACCTAAATAGTCAAGTTAAATTGAATCAGAGGCATATGAAGTGGGTAGAGTTCTTGTAGAGCTATACATTTGTGTTGAAGCATAGAAGTGGAAAATTTAACAGGGTTGCAGATGCACTAAGTAGGAGACAGTTGTTGCTTACAACAATGCAGGTTGAAGTAGTTGGGTTTGATGAACTCAAGAATTTGTACCCTGAAGATCCTAATTTTGCTGAAGCCTAGAAAGCTTGTAAAGAACCTGTTGCTATGGATAGAACCAAGTGGTTAGACTATTTGATTCAGGATGGCATGTTGTTCAAAGGTAGTCAATTGTGCATTCCAAGGAGTTCCATGAGGGAAAATTTGATTAAGGAGAAACACAGTGGAGGGATGGCAGGACATTTTGGTCGAGATAAGACCATTACCATTCTTAGAGAACATTACTTTTGGCCTCAAATTTCACAGGTTGTGAAGAATTTTGTACAGAGTTGCCAAGTTTGTCAAGTTGCCAAGGGGTTTAGTCACAATACTGGCCTATATCAGTCATTGCCTGTTCCATCAAGGCCATGGGAGGACATAAGTATGGATTTTGTTCTTGGATTGCCGAGGACACAAAGGGGTAATGACTCAATATTTGTGGTGGTTGATAGGTTCTCCAAAATGGCACATTTCATTCCATACCACAAAACTCATGATGCTGTCCATATTGCAGACTTGTTCTTCAAAGAGGCGGTGAGACTACATGGTCTCCCAAGGAGTATAGTTTCTGACAGAGATACTAAATTTGTGGGGTATTTCTAGAGGACATTGTGGAAGAAGTTGAGAACAGACCTAAAATTTAGTTCCACGCATCACCCGCAGACTAATGGCCAAACAAAAGTCTAGGCAATTTGCTGAGATGTTTAGTTGGGGATAAGCCCAAGGGATGGGATTTGATTCTACCATAAGCAGAGTTTGCTTACAATAACTCTATAAATAGGAGTACTGGAAAATCACCATTCCAAATTGTATATGGGAATAGCCCAAGGACTACACCACAATTGAGGAAGATAGAATAAGGGGAGAGGACAAGTGTTGAAGCTGAGGAATTTGCTGAACATATCAAGCGTCTACATGAGGAGGTTCAAGCACACATTACCAAGATGAATCAAGAGTATAAAACTAGGGCTGATCAAAGTAGAATACATAAGGAATTCCAAGTAGGGGATCTAGTCATGGTGCACTTACGAAAAGAAAGATTTCCAGCCGGTACTTACAACAAGCTAAAAATGAAGAAATTTGGCCCCTGCAAAATTTTGAAGAAACATGACTCAGGAAATGCATATGAAGTGGAGCTGCCAGATGGTATTCACATTTCTCCCATTTTCAACATTGCAAATTTAACAAATTATCATGATGATGGTATAGATGAGGATTTGGTGTTAGAGCCATGTCCAATTCCTACTTCTAAGAAGGAGGAGATAGAAGGCATTCTAGATCATCATGTGGGTAGGAGTACCAGAACTAGGCAGTATCAAGAGTATTTGGTCAAATGGAAAGGATGACCGATCGAGGACTCAACTTGGATTTTAGCAGCTGAGGTTTCCCATTTGGGATTTCCTCTACCATTCATAAAGTGACAGGGTCACTTTTCAATCTACCCTGGGTGTCTGATGCAGGAGCATCGAGAGGTATAAGGGCAATCCTATGTCACCCAAAAAAATGTACTTAGACTTAATTTCTGTTTCATGTGTTTTCATTTTTGGATACCCATTTGGGTCAAATAAAGGTTCCAACTCTCACAGTTCCACTATCAGTGTGTTAGAAAATTCTGAAAAAATAGGAGCATGTAATTGGGCCATCATTTTGGTAAACTAGGTGTAAATTGGCTAGATGAATGTAATTGTAATTTAGAGAATTCCAGAAAAATAATTAGGTCAAAAGGCCCCATGGTTTGAAAGTTATTGCAATTTTTTGGGTTTTGGAGACCTCCTAAGAATGCTTCAAAGTTAGGTTAGGGGCATTAAATGACCTCGAAAAGGGCTAAAAAATGGGGGATGAGCAAAGCTGTCCATAGGGCTATAGAGCACTTCGAGAGCTTTCTAGAAATGTAAACAGTTCGTCAATCGAAGCTACAGTTCAAAAGTTATGCCTCCCAAAAGTTCAATTACCATTTTTGGATTCTTCTAGATTTGCACCGACTTCTAACGCAGCTTCTAGAACCTTCTATTTGGTCGGTGGATGCTTACTAGCACTTTCTAGAATGTACTCCTAGTCCTTAGCCCTCTAGGGTCTATTTAAGGAGATTGATGGCATTGTAAAAGGCAGTTGGGAGTGGAGTTTGAGAGGAGGTACTAAAAGGAGGAATTATCTCCAGATTTATGCTATTGTAAGCCCTTAGGGCATGCTTCGAAGTTTATTTTCCTGTACTATTTGTACTAGCTTATTTTCTTAGTTAATATAATTTTCCCTTTCTGTTGTGTCCATTCTATTCTTGGGTTGTGTTCCCATCAGAGTCATTAAGTTTTCCCACTATCTTGATCAACTATTCAATGATGTTGGATTTATCATCTAAGTTATGAACAACAACAATATCAAGAAATATATATTTGATGTCATATAATACCTATCTTTGCTAATAATATTTTCTCATCTCCTCTTGCTTTTCCTTCTTATCTAGCAAGTCACTTAGTGTTATCATTTTTTCAACACTAAATTTTGATGTGTCTCAATTTGGAATCACAATCTCTTCTTCAAGAATAATAGGTTTACCCTTAATGTCTTGTAGGGACCACTTCATCTTCCTCTTCATTCTCTTTCCTTTATACTATAGTGTTGTGGAGATTGGAATTTTTTGATGTTCTTTTGTAGTAACTTCTAGAATTGGCCTTTGTGGCTTCTCTTTTGTCTCTTTGTCTTTCTAAGGCTCAATATATGACTTTGAATCCTCACATTTTCTCTCTTGCGATACAGATTCATTCTTTTACTCTTTGCTAACATCAATTTTGAATTCACTAGTTGAACTCCTCTATCTTGCCTCTTTTTCTCCCTTATTCAAAGGTCTTGTGGCACTTGGAATTTCACCAATAGAAAACTAATATTCTTTTTTCTTTTTTTCTCTTCTCATTCTTCTCACCCTCTATATTAAAATTAGTATTTCCCTTTGTGGCATCATCTTTCTATTCATGCACTTGTGTGTTGTCACCTTCATTAATTGATTAAATTTATTTCTTAGCTTCACTAACATTTACCTCACCTTGACTAACATCTAGAATAAGTGAAATAATAGGAATATTAGATATAATAGGTGTTGAATCTACCTATTGTGAGCTCACCCATGGGTCAATATTTGGATAATATTTTACTTGTTCCAATACAAGATTTGGATTCAACAAGATCTCATGTGTTGACTTTGATGATAGAGCTTTCTCTTTTTTCTCTCACTCAGTCATCATACCTTTATTTTATGGTTCAGCCTTGACATTGTCTTCATTTATCACATCTTTAATTGGCTTGGCCTCTTGCAACATCCTCATTTGTATCTGTGTCAATGTTTCTCCACATTGTTGAATCATGTCTATTGGATCATCATTGATATCTTCTATGTTATCCAACTCAACATTTTCAAGCTCATCTTTCTCATCCTCATCCTTTATCTGATCATCAACCATCAATCCATAAATTTTCTTCCATATGATTTTTCTTTCTTCTATTGCAATTTCCACTTTTCTTTTGAAATTAAAAAATTCTCTTCTCTTAGGTATAAATTTACTATTATAATCACTCATGGTTTTAGAAATTTTCTTTCTACTTAGGTTTAGAATGGCATTGGCAAGTGTGATTTCTCTTATTTTCCTCTTAGTATTTAGTGTATGCTGCCAACTTTTATCAATCTTCCCATACAATACATTAGGTACCAAGTTACCTAGTTCCAATTGAGTATACTTGAAATTTGTTAGCAAATCCAAAATTTCCCCTTCAACCTTTTCCTTTTCTATAGTATCCAATGTATCATACTTAATAAATTTGAAATCTACCATACCTACACTCCCCCTAACATTTTAACAAAACTCATCAACTATCTGGGGTGGTTTGTGCACTGCAATTCTAAATTGAATGGTATCCCCTAATTTAATTTTTTCATCATCATCATCATCATCCTTAAGCATTATCAATTTTCTTATTTTCCTCTTTGTATCATTTCCCATCTCATCTTCTTTTGTGGTATTCTTCCTTTTTGTCAAGATTTTTCTTTGAGTAGGCCTTTTAGCTTCAACCTCTTTTTTCTTAGGCTTAGTCACTACTACAATAGTGTCCCTTGTCCTTTATCTTGTCACTCTTTATTTTTTAGGGACAAAATTAGTGACCTTCTTTGTGATTTTTTTACCCTATGTCTTGGTAGGAACTATCTCTTTACCTTTTCCTTCCACTTCTTCATCCTCATTGCCTTCCTTCTCTTTACTAGATATGCCTTCACCTTTACCCTCAGTGATCTACAATGGTAATTCTTGTTCATCTTCTTCACCAAATATTCTCTCCAAATTGTTGGAATTCTTTAGAATAACTAAGAGGGGGGTGAATTAGTTATCTAAGGTTCAAATGTACAAATAAGAAATTTCAGTTCTTAACAGATTCATATCCATAAAACCATAACATGCCTGCATCCATTAGATCATATAATACCTTAACTTAGTAGGTCACTATCCTAGGTCAAGACAACTGTGAAAAAATGTAAACATGAAATATTGAAAACTAATTCACAAAATTTTACACAAGGATTTTACATCAAAACCTAATTTGGGAAAAATCACCAGAAACATGCTACCCAATTTCACTCTTCTGAAGTGATGCCATGTTAAAGGCCAACCCTATTAAAGGTTACAATATGCACTATTAAATGTGACCTAATTAGAGGATTTCAATCACCCTATTAGGAGTGAGCCTTGTTAGAGGACTTTAGAACATTCCAGTAGAATGTTTCCTAGTTAAAGGATTTACAAATGACTGTTAGGTCAACCTTAATCCAAAGGATTTATCCACACTGATACAGTTATTAGAAAGCAACAACAAGACTTGATCTAACAATAAAAAACAACTCACTTGCAGATTATAGATCTTTGTTTTAGTCCTCCATTCTTCTTGGCATTCATATACTTCATCTCTAACAACTTGTTCACCTTTCAAAAATTCAATCTCTTTAGCCTTCTTGCTTTGTATACCAATTGCAGTCTCTTTTATCTAGCCACAAAACGAAGCAACACCCTAGACTTCTCGTCTCCCTTAGGTTCTAACACATAACAACCTTTGCTTCTAGGTTGCTATCTCTATAAATAAAGAATTTAGATCTTTTGACATTTATCCACAATTGTTCATTTTATGGTTAGGTAAGATTTAAAGAATCTACCCACTTTTCCATTTTAGTTCCTCTAGAAACTTCTTCTACAATCTTCCTTGAATTTTCCTTAAACTAATTTATCTTGGATTATATGCCACAAGATCATCATACATATCTTTCAAATGCTTAACATAATTCTATAAATCAAATTAATTGGTTTAGATTCATTAAATATTTGATTTAACACCTTTTACTATAACTCGACATCTACATTGTTCACTAGGCAATAACAATCTTCTAATACTCGACCAATACTGGGTTACTCAGCATCAACTACAACTTCTTAGCTTGGTCACTACTATTATTTCCCTAATTCTTGACACTTACTAAATTTGACTGACACTTGATATATACTTTCTACTTGGCCTAAACTAGAATTTTCCCAGTTTACACTATTTTCTTGGCCAGGCTTGGTAGACACTTGTTATGAAAACACTTCTTGGCTTAGCTAAAGTAACTATTTACTTTAGTCTTAAGTGGATCAATAATACATAATATCATCAATTTTGTACTTTGTCTTTGTGCTACTTTTATACACTAAATACCTCAACCTTTCTCTAGGTACCCTTTTTATCCTCTCTCTTCAAATCTTCTTCATCAATCAACCAAATGATAGTATTCAGAAAAAAAAAGAAATCATCTCATGAGAAAGGAGTAGGTTTGACATTATTGACAAAATAATAGTTGTTCCATGATAGGTTCTACACTTTAAACAATCTCTTTTTAACAATCTCCCTCTTTGGCATTGATGGCAAACCAATACCAATAACAATACCAAAAGAAAATTAAATCTTTGAAACTTCTCCATCTATTAGTATATATCCTCCTTCTATATAGGGTAATGTAACCTTTCTCAATCTCCTTTAATTGTATCTTCTCCCTCTAACTTATATCTTCTCTTGTTAGGAGTTTCTCCTTCTTTCATGCATCTCCCTCTCTATATCTCCCTTTTTGAAAACAATGCTAAAGATTTGTCATCTTTTCATGTAGATATAATAAATTTAGGTTCTCCCTCTATCACCTTGCATGTGACTGTAAATCTTCTAATTTAGTTCCTTCATTACTTTAGGTAGCTCCTAAAGTAAGATCCATTGCACCAAATTTTTAAAATAGGACATTAAACTTAGTGATGTAGGGCACTACTCTTGCTTCATAAGTGGCTTTCAATAGGGTTATCACCCCTAGTTTACCTCTGATATATTCATGGCCATCCTTAGGTAAATATTTTTTTCATATATCAGCTATCTATTTTTTTTGTATTCACATATTCCATTCTCACTTCTTTGTCTTGAACTGACTCTCTCAAGTAATGATACTTGATCACAATGTGGTTTGTCATTGTTGTTGGATATAATTGTCTAATTGTATGTTGTCTTTGATGTTACAAAAATGTCATATCAGTTTTTAGTTAGTGCTTACTAAGCTCATTTGGTGATCAAGATAGTTTTTTCTTGTCTACCAAGTGTTCATGAAGTTTACTTTTCAAAGATAGTGTCTACTGAGCTAACTCAGGCATCAAAGGAATTCATGTAGGAAGCAGTATTAGCAAAGGAAAGTTGGATACAGTCAGTATTCACCAAGTTTACTTAGTTACCAAAGGATTTTTGTAAGTTTTCAGTGTTAACCAAGCTTCTATTGGTTCACATAGGAAATCGTCTCAGAACCAGTGTTTACCAAGCGGGGTTGGCCAATGAAGAATTTTATTGTTTTGGCATAAGAAGCTTAATTATTTTAAGTATTGTTTCTTGCTGACTATGGTGATGATTATTGATTATTGTATTTTAAATTTGAGCCAACTTGAAAATATAGATGGTATAAATGAAAGGTCAAGTTGAGATTTCTAGTGTGTGCAAGTGTGTGTTGATTGAATTGAAGGAAACAGTGAGAGAAAACTTGAAGGATAAGCAAGTATCCTTGTGGAGCAAAAAAATTGATTATTTGACCATGAAGGATCAAGTATGAAGTAGAATAGAGATCTATAATCAGCAAATTAGTTGCATCACAATCAAGTCATTTCATTGTTACTCTCTAACCATTGTAACAGTGATCTAAAATCTCTTAACAAAGTTGGTTTAACAACCAGTTGTAAATCCTCTAACAAGGTGGTAGTTCCATTGAATTTTTTTAAGACCTCTTGCAAGGCCACTCCTAACAAGGTGATTAAATTGTCTAACAAGGGCACACCTAACAATGAATTTTATAACCTTTAACTAGGTTGGTTCCTAACAGGGCTCACTTCATAAGAGTGAAAAACAATAACTAGTTACATTGGTGGTTTTCTCCATATTGGGTTTCCACATTAAATCTTGGTGTATCATGTGTTCATGTTATTTCTCTTATGCTTGGAAATTAATCACTATCATTGTTTAAGATAAGCTAAAAGTAAATCACACTCTGCATTTACCAAGATACAACATTTTCTTTATGTTTACTGAGAAACAATAGCAATTAGTTTTCTGTATCTGAATTTTATTGCTGATATCTAAGGGATCTGGGATATAATTTAGTGGTAATTGATTCACTCCCCCTCTCAGTTAGTCCTTCTATATTTCTAACAATTGGTATTAGAGCTTTTGGTGCTTGTAGGAAAGGTTTCAAGGATCTAAGCTAAAGATCAGGATGTCTTACAAGAGAGAGATTCCAAAGATAAAAAGAGATAACTTTTCAGCATGGCAGGGACTCATGAGACTTCATCTGGCCACCATTAGTGATTCAAGCTTGAAATACCTTGATGAAGAATGCAAAATCCCTACTGGTACATTATCTATTGGAGATATTATTGAGAAAAAGAACCATAACATCATGATTATTGATATTGCATCTGCTCTTAGCTATGATGAATTTGATGAGATCAAAGACTTCAAAACGTCTTTTGATATGTGGAACAAGCTAAAGGATATCTATGGTGGTGATGAAAATGTGAGGAGAGCCAAAGCAGAAAGCCTTAGAGGATAGTTTGATCAGATGAGAATGAGAGAAGATGAAAATATTGTGAAATATGTGGAAAGAATCAAAGCTAGTGTTAGTGCAATCAAAGCTTCTAAAAGAGAAATCAAGGATGAAACTGTTGTAAGTAAAGTTCTTAGAACATTGCTTCTTATCTATGCAATCAAAGTATCTGCTATTCAAGAAAAGAGTTGTGAACCAAATCACAAGATAAGTTTGGATACCTTAGTAGGAAGATTGACAACTTTTGAGCTAGACAACTATGACAATTATGTTCTAGCTTCCAAAAATATTGAATCTACATTTGAGGCCAAACTTTCACTCAAAGAAAAAGCAAGAAAATAAAGGACATGTTCAGTCAGAAAGTGAAGAGGAAGTAGAGGAAAGTTCTGATAGTGGTCTTGAAATTATTGAAGCTTTACTTACAAAGAAATATTCTAGAAGCAAAGGAAAATACAAAGGTAAAGTTCCCCTAATTTGTTTTTCATGTGAAGAAATTGGTCATATTACTGCCAGGTGCCCAAACAAAGAAAGCAAGGATGAGAAGAAGAGTCACAAGTATAATGGCAAGAAGGATTTCAAAAATCACAAATCATAGAAGGACAAAGGTAAGAAGACTTTTTTTATGGCTAAAGATTCTAATAAAAGTGAAGATGAAATAGTATACATTGCTCTGAAAGATGAATCTAATGAAGAAGAAGATAATATGGCACTTATCTCTCATGCCAATAAAAATGACACATGGATCATAGATAGTGGATGTCCACATCATATGATTGGAGACAAAACAAAATTTGAACACTTTGAACATTATGATGGAGGTAGTGTAAGGTTTGGAAACAACTAACCTTGTTGCATAAAAAGGAAAGGATGAATTTCATTAACCAAAGAACTTGTATGTGACAATGCCTATTGGGTTGAAGGACTAAAACATAATTTGATGAGTGTGGAATAGCTAACCAACATTGGATTCAAGGTAGAATTCATGCATGGCAAGGCAAGACTACTGGATGACAAAAGGAATCTGAATGGATTAGACAAACAAATAAGAGGTAACCTATTATATCTTAATCTTGGTGATTGCTCATGTTTTATTGCTTAAATGGAAGAAAGTTGGTTATGGCATAGAGTATTATGTCATGTAAACTTTGATAATATGGTCAAGATAAGAAAATTCATAAAATTAAGATGTATCCCTAGTTTGAAGAATGTAGATGTTGGTTTGTGCAAGAATTGTTAGATTAGAAAAATGAGAAAGACTAGTTTTAAAAGTAAAAACTATTAGTCTAAAGATGTCTTGGAAATTGTGCATACTGACCTATGTAGACCCATTGGAATAGAAAGTTATAGTGGAGAAAATTTCTTTATTCTTTTTGTTGATGACTATTCCAGAATGATGACTGTTATGTATCTTAGAGAAAAGTTAGAAGCATTTGAGAAATTCAAATGGTATTTAGCAAGAATAGAGAAGGAAATGGGGAAAAGATTGAAATGCTTAAGATTAGATAGAGATGGTGAATTCATCTCCAATGAATTCAATAACTTTTGCATTGAAATATGAATTAAAAGATAGGTGTCACCTGCTAGTACTCCCAAGAAGAATGGAATAGTTGAAAGAAGAAATAAATCCATCATGGATTGTGCAGGGACTCTAATGATTGAAAATAATGTTTCTATCAAATACTGGAAGGAATCCATCAACACTGTAGTTCATACTTTGAATCGAGTATATTTGAAAAAGGACTCTAATAAAAATCCCTATGAATTATGGTATGGCTACAAACCCAATGTAAGTTTCCTGCAAGTATTTGGAAGTAAATGTTATATCTTGAAAGAGTCTAGAAAAAGAAAGTTTGATGTGAAAGGTGATGAATGTATATTCTTAGGATATTCTTGCAAAAGTAAGGCATATAGATGTTTGAATTTGTCTACTCATAAAATCATAGAAAGTGCATAAGTGAGAATTGATGAGTTTGCAAAAAAAACTAAAGAAGAAAGCAAACAGGAACGAGAAGACTACAAGAGATTTGTTTACTTTGAATGTAATACATTTCCAGACACATCTATCAATAAGGAGACTTCACCTCTCAAGTCTGAGCAACCCAAGCCAGAAGTTGAAATTCAAAATGAAGACACTACAATTCATTCAAAAGGTAAAGAACCTATAGTGGCCATGTATTTTAGATGAATCATCCACCTAATCAAATTATTGAAGATAAATCAAAAGGTACTATGACAAGAAGTAAACTAAAAGGTACATGTTTACTTGCTATTTTTAAACCTAGAAGTGTTAGAGATGCATTGGAAAATGAAAGTTGAATTGAGGATATGAATGAAGAAATAGAACAAATAGAAAAGAACAAAACTTGGACCCTTGTACTTAGACCCAAAGATAAAAATGTGATTGGAACAAAATGGGTATTCAAAAATAAGCTAAATGAAGAAGGACAAGTATCAAGAAACAAAGCAAGACTAGTATGTAAAGGCTACTCAAAAGAAGAAGGAATTGATTATGGTGAGACTTTTTCTCTTGTTGCAAGTTTAGAAGGTGTTAGGACTCTACTTGCATATGTTTCTCACAGAGTGTTGAAAGTATATCAGATGGATGCTAAATATGCATTTCTCAATGGTATTCTTGATGAAGAAGTCTACATTGAACAACCAGAAGGTTTTGTTGATCCAAACAAAAGGGAAATGGTCTAAAAATTACACAAAGCACTATATGGTTTGAAACAAGCCCCTAGAGCATGGTATGAAAGGATGTATAGCTACCTTAGACATATTAGTTTTCAAGAACAAATGATAAGAGTAGTTTGTATATCAAGGAAGAACTAGATTAAAAGATTGTATTGGTAGAAATATTTGTGGATGACACTCTATTTATAGGGAATAATGATCCATGCAAAGAATTTTTAGAACAAATGAACAAAGAATTTGAAATGTCCATGTTTAGTAAGATAAAGTTCTTTGTTGGATTAAAGATTCAACAAAACAAGAATGGTATCTACATTACTCAATCTAAGTATATCAAAGAGATACTCAAGAAGTTTGAACTAAAAGATTCTAAACCAGTTGGAACCCCCGTGTGTATTGGACTAAAACTTACCAAAGATGATGATTCAAAAGAGGTAGATTAGACATTATATAGATCAATGATTGGAAAATTATAGTATGTAGTTCATACAAGGCCTAATATTGCTTTAGTAGTTGGGATAGTGGCAAGATTCTCAGCTAAACCTAGAGAAAATCATATGACGGTAATCAAAAGAATTTTGAGATATCTGAAAGGTACTAAAGACTATGGATTATGGTATAAACTTGGAGGAAACTTAGACCTAAAGGTATTCACTGATGCTGATTGGGTAGGAAATCTTGATGATAGAAAAAGCACAAGTGGTGGAGCATTCTTTCTTGGTAAAAGGTTGGTATCTTGGATAGGCAAGAAGAAAAATTGCACATCTTAATCTACAGTAGAAGAAAAATATGTTGCAATAGCAGTGAATTTTTCTAACATTGTTTGGTTTAAACAGTTGTTGCAAGGCATGAAGGTTGAGATCAAAGAGCCAGTTGTCATGTATTATGATAAGACCAGTGCAATTAACATATCAAAGAATCCAGTGATGCATTCCAAAACTAAGAACATTTCTATAAAATATCATTTTGTTAGAGAATTGGTGTAGGACAAAGAAATTAGATTGGAATATGTTCACACAAAAGAATAGATTGCAGACATATTTACTAGCCATTACCTAAGGATGCATTCATGTATCTAAGAGGTAAGTTAGGGGTCATTCCCCTATCTAAAGTTCACTAAATAAAGTTTTAATAATGCATCAACAAGAATCAAGTTGAAGATCAATTAGTTGATGCAGCATAGTAAATGTTGCATATGAATCAGTACTCAAGGTACATTGATACTAATTTGGTATGTGTTGTCTTTGGCATGTGTTGTTAAAGAGGGAGAAGATTATTGTCATATATTTCTGAAATTTTTTTATATCTTTCTGAGGGAGAAGTATATTGCCATAGAAGTTATGTAATTCCTTCATAGAGGGAGATTACTATATGAAAGAAGAAGAATCATTTGGTAAAAATCTAAGAGGGAGAAACTTTCTATCAGAGAAAGTCTTGTTCTCAAATTTCATTGTGCTATGACATGTTGTGTTGCCATCAATGCCAAAGAGGGAGACTATTGGATAAAATTTTCTAATTGTGTTTTGTCTTTGATGTTACACAAATGTCATATTAGTTGTCAATTAGTTATTACCAAGCTTACTTGGTTAGCAAGACTATTTTTTCTTTTCTATCGAGCATTCCTAAAGTTTATTCTACTAAGACAGTGTCTATCGAGATAACGCGGGCATCAAAGGAATTCAGGTAGGAAATAGTGTTAACTGAGTTCACATGGTTAGCAAAAGAAAGTTGGATAGAGTCATATTCACTAAGTTCACTTAGTTATCAAAGGATTTTTGCAAGTTCATAGTGTTAACCAAGCTTCTGTTGGTTAACACAAGAAATCATCTCAAAACTAGTGTTTACCAAGTAGGGTTGACCAATGAAGAATTTTGTTGTTTTGGCATAAGAAGCTTAATTATTTTAAGTATTGTTTCTAGCTGACTATGGTGATGATTATTGATTATTTAATTTTAAATTTGAACTAACTTGACAATCTAGATGGTATAAATGAAAGGTCAAGTTGAGATTTCTAATGTGTGCAAGTGTGTGTTGATTGAATTGAAGGAAAGAGTGAGAGCGAACTTGAAGGATAAGTAGGTATCCTTATGGAGAAAAAAGGATTATTTGATTATGAAGGACCAAGTATGAAGCATAATAGAGATTTGTAATCAGCAAATCAGTTGTATCACAATCAAACCATTTCATTGCTACTCTCTAACCATTGTAGTAGTGATCTAAAATCTTTTAACAAAGTTGGTTCAACAACCAGTTGTAAATCCTCTGACAAGGTGACAATTCCATTGAATTGTTTTAAGACCTCTTACAAGGCCACTCCTAATAGGGTGATTAAATCCTCTAATAAGGTTGCACCTAACAGTGTGTTTTGTAACCTTTAACTGGGTTGGCTCCTAATAGGGCTCACTTCAAAAGAGTGAAAAATAGTAACTAGTTACATTGGTGGTTTTTCCCATATTAGGTTTCCACATTAAATTCTAGTGTATCATGTGTTCATGTTATTTCTCTTATTCTTGGAAATTAATCACTATTATTATTTAAGATCAGCTAAAAGTAAATCACACTCTACATTTACCAAGATACAACATTTTGTTTGTGTTTACCAAGAAATAGCAGCAATCAATTTTCTCTATCTAAATTTTATTGTTGACATCTAAGGGATCTGGGATATATTTTAGTGGTAACTAATTCATCCCCCCTCTCAGTTACTCCTTCTATATTTCCAAAAAAAATTATCAAAGCTTTTGGTGCTTATAGGAAAGGTTTTAGGGATCTAAGCTAAAGATCAAGATGTCTTACAAGACAGTCTCTACCGAGCTAACTCAGGCGTCGAAGGAATTTAGGTAGGAAAAAATGTTAACTAAGTTCACATGGTTAGCAAAGGAAAGTTGGATAGAGTCAGTATTCACCGAGTTCACTTGGTTACATGTTAACCAAGCTTATGTTGGTCATCTTAGAACCAGTGTTTATCGAGCAAGGTCAGTGAATGAAATTTTTTGTTGTTTTGGCATAAGAATCTTAATTATTTTAATTATTGTTTCTAGCCGACTATGGTGATGATTATTGATTATTGCATTTTGAATTTGAGCCAAATTGACAATTTGGATGGTATAAATGAAAGGTCAAGTTGATATTTCTAGTGTGTGCAAGTGTGTGTTGATTGAATTGAAGGAAAGAGTGAGAGAAAAATTGAAGGATAAGAAAGTATCCTTGTGGAGAAAAAAAAAGGATTATTTGATCATGAAGGATCAAGTATGAAGCAAAATAGAGATCTATAATTAGCAAATCAGTTGCATCACAATATGGTCATTTCATTGTTACTCTCTTACCATTGTAGCAGTGATCTAAAATCTCTTAACAAAGTTGGTTTAACAACCAGTTGTAAATCCTCTAACAAGGTGGTAGTTCCATTGAATTTTTTTACAACCTCTTGCACGGCCACTCCTAATAGGGTGATTAAATCCTCTAACAAGGTCGCAAGGTCACACCTAATAGTGTGTTTTGTAACCTTTAACTAGGTTGGCTCCTAATAGGACTCACTTTAGAAGAGTGAAAAACAATAACTAGTTACATTGGTGATTTTTTCCATATTGGGTTTCTAAGTTAAATCCTAGTGTATCATGTGTTCATGTTATTTCTCTTATGCTTGGAAATTAATCACTGTTATTATTTAAGATCAGCTAAAAGTAAATCACACTCTGCATTTACTGAGATACAACATTTTCTTTGTGTTTACTGAGAAACAATAGCAATTAGTTTTCTTTGTCTAAATTTTATTATTGACATCTAAGGGATTTGGGATATATTTTAGTGGTAACTGATTCAACACCCCACCCCCCCCTCATTTACTCCTATATTTCCAACATTTGTGTCCATCAAAGGGCTCTTTTATATGTTTATAGCACTTGTATTATCATAATAAAGTACCACAGGTTCAATAATTTATTCCTTCATTCCTTTGAGTAGATGTTTGATCCATATCACATTTTTACAATTTATTGCAAAAACCACATATTCAATTTCAATAGTAGATTGAGATATATAATATTGTTTCTTACTAGTCTAGGTGACCAATGTCTTTTCTAAGAAAAATTCTATCACTTGTACTCTTTTTCTCATCAATGTTTCTAGCAGAATTAGCATCTGTATAGGCTCTTAATTCAAACTTATCATTCTTCTTGTAGTATAGACCATAGTCTTTTTTTCCTTTCAATTATCTCATGATCCTTTTAACATCCATCAAATGATTCTCCTTAGGATTTGCAGAAAACCTTACAATAATCCCAACAGCTAATTCAATGGCAAGTCTTCTATGTACTACATATTGCAATTTTCCAATCATAGACCTATACAATGTTTGATTTACTTCAGCAAAATTATCAATTTTGGATAGTTTGTGTCTTGTCATCATAAGAGTGCTAACGATTTTTAAATCCTCCATACAAAAAGTTTTGAATATTTCCTTTATTACTTAGACTGAGTGATGTAAATACCATATTTCGTCTGAGATACTTGCAAACCAGAAAAGAACTTTATCTCTCAAAATATAAACATCTCAAATTCTTTCTTCATTTCATTTTCAAATGTCTTACACATTGCAGTTTTTCCTCCAAATATGATATCATCAACCAATATTTCACCTAGTAAAATCTATTTACCTTCTTCTATCTTCAAATATAGATTGTTGTTATTATTAGTCTTGTCAAAACCAATCTTGACATGATAATTGTGAAGTCTTTCATACCATGCTCTTGGGGCTTGCTTTAAACCATATAAAGCTTTGTGTAATCTACATACCACTTTCTTATTGTTTAGATAAAAAAATCCTTCTAGTTTCTTAATGTATATCTCTTATTCTAGTATAGCATTTAGAAATGTTGACTTCACATCCATTTGATAAACTTTAAAACCTTTGTATATAGAGTAAGAAAGTAGAGTTCTTATTCCTTCCAATCTTGCAACTGGGGCAAATGTCTTTACATATTCAATTCCCTCTTCTTGTACATATCCCTTATAAACTAATCTTTTCTTATTCCTTGTGACTTCACCATTCTCATCTAGTTTGCTTTTGCATACCCACTAGATTCCAATCACATTCTTGATCTCTAGTCTGGGTACTAGAATCCATGTTTTGTTCTTCTCAATCTAATCAATCTCTTCTTTCATGGCTTTAGTCTAGTCATCATTATCTAATGCATCCTTCACTGACTTAGGCTCATGCATGCTTATAAAACATGTATCACTTCTCAACCTATTCCTTGTCATTGTTCTAGCCTCTTTATCTCTAATAATTTGTTCAATAGGGTAATGTCTTTTGACATACTTTGATAGTCTTGGTTTTTCTCTTCTTTCTTCAATGGGTCTATCAACTTTAGATTCATTGTGTACTTCTCTATTAGGTAAATTAGTATTCCTTTCATGTCTACTAATCTTAGAATCAAAATATACCTTGGCTTCTATCTGTAACTCAGCTCCTAAATGCAACTAATGCAACTCGACATTCATTGTATGTGACTCGGTAGTCACTGATACTTTTTTTATTGATTTACACCTTGGTTCATAGCTTCATCAACATTCATGGCTTCATAGTAGTATATGAAATTTTTATACTCTTCAAGTTCCCTCTTAGGTTCAACTTCATGTACCTCTATATATTCATCAAACATAACATTTTCAGTTTCCACAACTTTTTTAGTGTTAATATTTAAACACTTATAAGCTTTAATTCTTGTGGAATAGCCTAAGAATATACCTTCTTCACTTTGAGCATCAATTTTACCACTCTTGTTATCCTTAAGAATGTAACACTTGCTTCCAAATACCTTAAAATATTTTACATTGGGTGAATATCCATACTATATTTCAAAAGGTGTGGAATTTGTACCTTTCTTGACTTGTACTTAGTTCAAGGTATAGACAGTAGTACTTCTAGCTTCCCTCTACCATTTTAAAGAAAAATTATTCTCCATCATCAATATTTAAGCACAATCCATTATAGATTTGTTCCTCCTTTCAAAAATCCCATTTTGTTGAGGGGCCCTAGGTGTAAAAGTCTATGTTTTGATACCTTTGTCATTACATAATATCTCAAACTCATTTGATGTAAATTATCCACCTCTGTCAAATCTCATATGTTTGAATATTTTTCTAGTCTCCTTTTCAACCTTTTCCAGATACCACTTAAATATTTGAAAAACATCATATTTTTATTTCAAAATCATAACTACCATCATCCTAGAATAATCATCAACAAATAGGATAATGCTCTTGTCACCTTTGTAGCTCTGCACCTCAATTGGTCCACACAAATCAGATGAACTAATTCTCTAATTTCTTTTGGGGAGTAAGTCTTACTTTTAAAACTAGATTTTTTCATCTTTCCTAATTGACATTGTTGGTAGATCACATTATTAGGTTTCTTCATTTTTGGCAAACCTTTGACTCTTTTTATGTTACTGATACTAACTAAATTATCAAAGTTAACATGATATAACCTCTTTTTCCATAGCCACACATCATCAAATTCTACAACAAGACAAGTAGCATCATTCATTATAAGGATAAAATAGATTACCTCTAGTCTGATATCCATTTCCAATTAGTTTTCCATCAGTGTCATAGATCTTTTCTTTCTTGCTATCAAATTCAATTTTGCAACTTGAACTATTCAATTGTGATCCACTCAACAAGTTATAGTTAAATCCTTCTACATAGAAAGCATTATTACACATGATCTTTCCTATCAATTTGATTGATCCTTTATCTTTTATCAGATAAGGTCCATCATTACCAAATCTAACACTATTTCCATTTTAGTAATTGAGGGTAATAAACTTAATTTTATCTCCAATCATTTGATGCGAAAATCCACTGTTAATGATCCATCTATCACTTTTATTCACATAAGATATCAATGCAGTTGCCTCATCCTCATTAGAATCATCTTTCATAGCAACATACACTTCATTATCATGGTCATTAGATCCATCTTTTGTTTCCTTTTCAGGAATGTATCAATACTTCTTTCCTTTGTCTTTATAATCTTTTTTGTTCTCATCTCTTTTACTTCTGCATTTATCTCCACTTCTATTGTTCTTGTTCTCTAGACACCTAGTAGCAATATGACCAACCTCAACACAATTAAAACATATGATAGGTAGATTACCTTTGTATTTCCCTTTGCCTCTATGAAATCTCCTCTCTAGTAATTCTTTAGGCTCTTCTACAACATCTTCATTAGTATCACTATCACTAGAAAGATGCTTGAATTTTTTCTTTTTCTCTTTAGGTTTTAGTGACAATTTATTTTCAGTTTTGAAATTATCAAAATTACGGAGTTCAAAAGTGGTGATTCTGCCCATCAGTCCTTCAAGGGTTAGATTACTACAAGGAACACACTTTAGTTCTTGTATGTAAAAGACTATAATAGCATAGATAGGCAATAGGGTTCTCAATACTTTGTTGATCATAGTCTCATCCTTAATGACACCATTTTGTCCTCTAATAGCATTCACAACATCTTTGATTCTTGTGCAATACTAGACTATAGTCTCGCCTTCTTGTATTCTCATGTCATCAGACTTTCCTCTTGGACTTTCAACTTTGTCTTTCAAGACATTCTTATCTCCTCCATAGATCATCTCTAAAGCATCCCACATCTTCTTAGCATAATAATATCCTTTGATGTCATTAAACTTTGAGTAGCTTAGGGCTGAGGCAATCTCTAATGTTGCCTGGTTATTTATTTCTTCTTTTTTAGATCATCAATAGTAAGGGCTCTAGTAGGGTCAACATGCTTAGTGGTGATGGTAAATACCTCCTAGATGTAGCTTCATCAAGCTTTTCTATGCAGGAAAATTTTCCTTGTTCAATTTGGGAACCTCCTTTCTATAAATCTTGATCTTTAGCTTATAGTATCTTCAAACTATTTCCTCACAAGCACCAAGGCTATTATACCAATTGTTGGAATTCTTTAGAATAAATGAGAAGGGGGTGAATTAGTTATCCAAGGTTCACATGTACAAATAAAACTTTGTAGTGCTTAACATATTTATATCCATAAACCCATAACATGGATGCATCCATTAGATCATACAATATCTTAACTTAATAGGTCATTGTCCTAGGTCAAAATAACTTTGTAGAAATGTAAACATGGAATGCTACAAACTCATTCACACAATTTGACACAAGGATTTTATGTGGCAATCAAATATAGAAAAAATCACCAGTAACATGCTACCCAATTTCACTCTTCTGAAGTGGTGCCCTATTTTAGGCCAACCCTATTAAAGGTTAGAATACACACTATTAAATGTGACCTAGTTAGAGGATTTCAATCACCCTATTAGGAATTAGCCTTCTTAGAGGACTTTATAACATTCCATTATAATGCCACCCAGTTAAAGGATTTACAATGACTGTTAGGTCAACCTTAATGCAAAGGATTTATCCACACTGATACAGTTGTTAGAAAGTAATAACATGACTTGATCTGACAATAAAATACAACTCATTTTAGATCACAAATCTTTGGTTCACTCATCCATTCTACTTGGCATTCATACTCTTCATCTTTGACAAATTGTTCACCCTTTAAGCATTCAACCTCTTGAGTCTTCTTTCTCTATTTAACAATTATAGTCTCTTCTATTCGGCCACCAAATGAAGCAACACCTAGAATTCTTGTCTTCCTTAGGTTCTTGCACATGAAAACCTTTGCTTCTATCTTTCTATCTCTATAAGTAGAGAATTTATATATATATTTGTTTAACCACAATCTTCCATTTTAGGGTTAGGTAAGATTCAATGAATCTACCCAATTTTCTATTTTAGTTCCTCTAGAAACTTCTTCTACAATCTTCCTTGAATTCACCTTAAAATAATTTATTTTGAATTTTGTGCCACCAGCTCATCATACTTATCTTCCACATGCCTCACATAATTCAAGAAATCAAACTAGTCAACTTAGATTTGTCAAATCTTCAATTTAAAACTTTTTACTATCACTCAACATCTACATTGTTCACTCGGCAATCACAATCTTCTAATACTTAGCCAACATTAGGTTGCTTGGCACCAACTATGTCTTCTCAACATAGTCACTACTATTATTTCTATGATGCTTAATACTTACTAAATTTTATTAATGCTTGATATATACGACCTTCTTTCTTAGCCTAAATTAGAATTTTCTCAGCTTACACTATTTTCTCAGCCAAGCTTGGCAGACAGTTTTTATGAAAACACTTCTTCTTGGCTTAGCTAAAGTAACCATTTACTTTAGCCTTAAGTAGATCAACAATACATAATATCATCAATATCTTAGTTGGTCTTAGTGCTCCTTTTATACACTGAATAACTCAGCCTTTCTCTAGGCTCTCTTGTTATCATCTCTTTATGAATCCTTTTCATCAATCAACTAAATGATAGTATTCAGACCAAAAAAATAATTTTCTCACCAACAAGTAGTAGGTTTGATTTCATTGACGAAATAATGATTGTTTGATGATAGGTTCTACACTTCAAACAATCTCTTTTCAACACAAATTTTCTATCATACCATTTCTTTTCTTTCCTATCTTGGGAGCATTAATCTACACAATGATCTTAACTTTGGTTGTCTTATATGTGTTGAATGGCTTGACATCCTTATCAATAGGTTCATCTGAGAAAGTTATAATAGTTCTTATAGCTTCATCTTTTTTTATCTCATATGCCAATGGTCTTAACAATGAAATCCTTGGTATAACTTCATAAATGTATGTTCTATTAGTGTCCACAAAGAAACATATGTCATCACAACATTTTTCCACTAAAGATTGGGAAATCCTTGATTTGTTCTTCATCTTTTGAATAAAATCCTCAAAGTATCCATCCATAACTTTCTAAAATTTATCTTTGAGTTATTGGTTTCTTCTTAATCCATGCAACATCACTAGAGGTGGGAAAATAATTCTTAAGATAAAATAATATACAAAAAATTAACAAACCAAATGTTTGCATACTATTTTTTTCTTTCTTGATGCTTTCTAGGTTCTCAACAAACTACCTCAATTGTAAGTCTGGAAGATTATAGATGTGATATTTATTCACAATTTTCTATACCACATCTACAACAACATATACTACATTATCTATTTGGCTAGACTAATAGAATTTATGTGCTATAACCCTTATTATAAACTTAATTTTTCATCTATAATGCTTGAGATTGGAATTTTTCTCATTTGTTCCACTTTGTCAATGTGTTTTCCTCAATAACATCCTTACTCTAGTATCATATGGTTTTAACCTTGTCAATGATAGGATATCTAGTGACTTGGTGAATGATCTTCCTAGTGATCTCAACTAGTACTCCTTCTAAACACATTTCATCTTAAAAACTCAACTAAGGATAATCTTTATCCATTCCATTTTTAAAACCCTAGGAAAATTTATGGAACGTGTTAACCCTTTCTTGCCAATATTCTTAGGTTTATCCTTTAGTTTCCCATTAATACACAACTTCTTATCAACACTTCTCAACCCAAAGTCTCAAACTTCTCTAATTTTACATATGTAACATGATCACAATTCATGAATCAAGATAACTCTTAGCAAGATCAAAGATAGGGCTCTAGAAGAATCTCCCTTCACCATAATCTTAGGAAATACCTTGAATTTAGGTGATTTGCATAATTTATTTTGAACTGATTCAACATTTCTAACCTTTTATTCCATCTTTTTCTCTAAAACATAACCATGAATAGGATTTTAAACTCTACTTTACTCAACTTAACTACTCACAATTTACTTGTAATGCTAACAATATACAATAAATCTTCTCAGAATTACTTCACAACATTTATAAATCATTGTGGCTCAGTTCTATCTTGAAAACTCGAATGCAATGTGACCAAAATGATTGACAACATTGTATATATAGGTCAATTTTTTTATTTTAAGGCCTCATTAATGATTTGTACTCATAGTGGGTGTAATACAACTATCTTGGCCACTACAAGAAAACTTAGCAATAACACTTCACAAAATTCAGTTTGGACTCAACCAAAACTTTGACTCAATCACTTCAAAAATTTATCGACTTCTTAACACTCTTCAATCTTCAATACTGACACTCAACAATTACTAACTTTGCAACTTGGTAACAACACATTCACTCATTTGATATTACCAATTCTTCTTCATACTACAAATCTATGCTTATGCATATAATCTTATGCTAATTTAGCCTTTCATCCTTACAATCTTAGGAACTAATGTATGATTTGACAATTTGAAATACAATTCCATACCTACTTCTTTGTTTAGTTAGAGGTTCTTGAATCACCTAATTCATTAGATTGGGTGATCACAACTACATCATTTGAACTACTGCCTCCTTTATATGTCTTCTTCTAGATTTAATTCATCTAGCTTCTTAGTTCTTCAAAATAATTTTTTTGTTTATTCTATTCAACACTGGGTATTGGTGCTTAGTTCCTACAATATCTTCTTCAGTGAATGACATTCTGATAGGGAAAACATACTTAACCAAATGTCTTCCAATTTTCTAATCTTCCTTTGACATGTATCCCTCTACAATTTTTTGCAAGTTTTCCATACTTTCAAAATAACTAACATGGGATCCAAGTATTGTAGGCCAAATTTATTGCATTTCATTGCCTTGTTACACTACCTTGACTTTTAGGTGTCTAACTGTGTTTTGCATTAGAGCTACAATCTTGTGCCTTGTGACCATACTTCTAATGTGTGTAACAATAAACTTCAAATCTAAATATAGCTAGTGTCTTGTTGATATTTGATCTACAATCATATGATTTATGTCAACCCTTGTTGCAATTAAAGAAATAACCATTAAACTTAGGTTTAGGATTAGATTTACCACTTTTTCTCCTACAAATATTTTCTATATGGTCTAGGTTTATATAGTGACAACATGTAGGCTTCTTGCTCTTTGGTTTTGCATTCCTTAATTCTCCATGCTTTGATGACTCTCCTTGCTTGGTAGATGTTATGAACTTGGTATATCCTAATCTAGTAGTATCATGAGGTCTTATTTGTGCTCTTAACTATTCATCAAGTTGTCCCATGGCCTCTATAGATCTATTCATTATTTCAATGATTAATTTTTTAGCTCTCAATTCATTTTTCAATCGATCATTCTCTAATCTCATTTTTGTAATCTCTTCCACCTTGGTAGAGATTTAATGATTGGCACTCGATAACTAATCGACCATGTCAAATTGATTATTTGTTAGCATGTGTACTTCAATGATCCTTTCATCAAGTCTTGCAGCTATTTGTCTCTTATCTGTTAGCATGAATGTCAATGATACTACTTTGGGGAATATCTTGAGCATTGAAGAGTATTGACATGTTGTATTCATGACTATGTTTGTGATTGATGTCAACATAACACAATTTATGTAAAGAGTGGTTGAGTAGAAGATAAAGATCTTGATGGTAAAAATAAATATTTAATTATTTGGTGATGCATAGTTATGAACATGTTTGGCACATTGATGATGTGGTCAATGCATAGAGTCAAAGTTGAAGACATACAGAAGATGTACTTGATTTACAAAGAATAGTTAAGAGACAAAGTATTGGGAAAGAAGTTCTTGATCTTTTTTGGCTATCTCACATCTAAGATGTAATGAAAAGATGCACATTTAGAGAGTGGAAAAAGACAATCCACTAATTATGCCAGTGAGTGGGTAAGCTCTAGTGTTGCATGTGTGAAGTTTTGTATATTTTGTGAGTTGACAATGTTGTAATTAATTAATTATCTTATTCTAATTAATTGGGAAAGGCTCAAGGCTGACTCAAGGAATTATTATGAAGATGTGATATAAAGGAAAGATTTTTTTCCTTGATTGTATGTATGGAGTTGAAGTATTGTGATTGTTATTGAAGTGCAAAGTGTAAAAAGGAGTAGAGTGCTTACTAAATATGTGCAAGCAATCCAAGGGATTATTGGATGCAAGATTTATCATATGGTTAAAAGATTAGAAGGAGTAGAGGTCTATTTGATAGGACAGAGAAAAAGGAAGGAACAACACAATACAATTGTATTATTCTACAAGGAATAATACAAAGATCATTTGGACAGTGGGTTCATTGGTCTTTCTCTTGAAGCTATTTGGGTAGTGCGTCCAGCTATCTTCTACAACTCCTAATAGGGACTCATATGTACTGAATGTATTTATAGACTCCTAATAGGGTCCATCCTCTAACAAGGAATAGTTATATTAGTACATCATCCTGTGGGTACCATCCCCACCAGGGGTTCCCCCTGATCAAGGGTTTCCCTAGTTATAACATATCTAGTGTTATTATGTATGAGTATCTTGTGGTTTTAGTTTATATTACTCACATGGTTAAGTTTTTTTAAGGTTGATAATTGTTATAATAGTTTGATAATTGACTCATGCCCCCCTCACCCCCCACCCCTCTTAGTTATATCAGTGGACTATATATTCTAAAAATTGGTATCCGAGCATTAGGTCCTTGAATTATAAGCTTAATAACTTTGGGAGATTGATGACGAATATTTTCTAAAAGGATAGTCCTAGATTTGATGGGGGGGTAAAAGCATAGATCTGTGTCGCCATTTGTGATACAAAAACCTATTTTTGTCAAATCTCATTTCTCTATCAAAACTCAATTTAAAAAAAAAAACTAAAAATACCCTTTTATAGATTTCAAATTCAATATCATCATTATATAAATTTTTGATTGTTTTGATTAGTTATAATATGTTATAATCTCAAAATATTATAAGTTGATATTTCAACATTTCAGAAGACGCTCTCTCAAAAAATGATAAAAAATAGTAAATCATATCAAAAAAATAAAAAATATATATTTATCACTAGAGGAGAGAATCCCCTTCATGAATATGTAATTTATTTTCAAGAATGTATAGATTTGATAGGGAAGTTTTGATGGGAGGAAAAAATTGTTGCATTCTGACAAGGTCGAACTTGAGTACTTATAACAAAGAAAATATACATCAAAAATAATTATTTCTTTTTTCGTGCACTAGCTATACATGTCATCTATAAAATATTTTCAAATTAGAACAAAAAAAGGTGATTTGCGCATACTTGTTTGACGGGAACTACATCCTATATTTTTTACAGTTAAAAAAGGGACTTCAAAATAAAATAAAATGAATAAATTCTTAGTCAAAAAAATTATAAAAATTATAGGCATAAAATTCATAAATTCTACACATTTCATTAGTTTACATCATCTTCATATTTTAAACACAAATACCATTTTTTTTGTCATTAATGTTGAACTGTCACATTCTGATATCACATTTCTTTATAAAAGGTGACACAAGTTTGTGCTTTTACCTGGGGCCAACTATGATAGTTGGAAGGAGAAGATGAAGACTCATCTATTGTGTATGGGTATGAGATATTGGATCTTGAAAAAGGGCAAGAAAACATTTTTTGAAGAAGCAATGATAGAGGTTGTAGTGAAGAACAAAGAGATCTATTCATGAGTGACATGAGAGCAAGAGAAGCTCCAGTAATAGCCCTTCTAGAGAATGTGTATAGTCAAGTAAAGTCACTTGAAACATCTTATGAAATTTAGAAAGCATTAGAATCTACTTTTGAAGGTGATGATCATGGAAAGAGAATGAGATTACAAAATTGGATATGTGTATTTCAAGATGCTAAAATGATGGAAGATGAATTTGTAAGAAGTTATGTTAGAAGAATATTAGAAATTGTTGCAAGAATTCAATCTCATGGTGGAACCAAGGAAGATGATGAAGTTATATGGAAGATCTTGAAAATTTTGACACCACCATTCAAGTCGATAGCTCATACGATTTAGCTAGTAGTGCCTTGCACTAAGAATTTCATAAAGGAAATATTTATTGGAAGATAGAATCAATAGAAGTACATCTAAGCTAGTCTAGAGAACTAGAAAGAGTCAAAATAACTTTTAGTTCCCTAAATATTTGACCTAATTTGAAAAGGAGTGCAAGCACATGTGGAGATTTTTTTGGTAATAGTAGATTTGATGAAGACAAGAAGATTTAAGAAGGAATAACCCATTTGATGAGAAGAGAAAAAGATGGTAAGAAAATCTTTATATTTTGGACTTGTAATGAATTTGTTCATTATGCATTTAAATATCCTAAATGAGAGAAAATTTATAAAGGAATGATTAACCCTAGAAGAGATAGAGATAGAAATTGTTTGTATGCAAATGAAGATGAATAATCTAATGAGAAAGGTCAAAGTGAAAGTGACGATAAATTAGGATTTATGGCTATCAAGGAAGATGATCTTGATAGAGAAATTAGAGAAGAAAGAGTTCTATTTTCCTAAGTGGAAAATAAATCTTATTGGATAATTGACATTGGTTGGTCACATCACATGACTAGTGATATGAATAAATTGTTTAAGTTCAAGAATCATGATGGAGATATTGTTAGCGTTGGTAACAATCTAGCCTGTCATATAACATGAATTGGATCCATTACTCTTGATGGTAAAACTAACACTGGTGATGTTTATTTTGTTGATGGATTGAAGCATAACTTGTTTAGTGTTCTATAGTTCGTGGACAAAGGTTATTTATTGCAGGTCACCAAGAAGATTTGCATTATGAAAGATAGAGATGGTAAGATGATTGGAACTGGCACTAGATCTAGAGATAATGTATTGTTGGAATATTGGCAAGATTGTTTGAGAGGTTGGTTTGATGATATGTTACATTTATGACTAAGTTTTTCATTGATGTCAACATAGCATGTTTGATGTCTTCTATGGTATCTGATAGAAGAAAAATGGAAAGATGAAGTTGGTATGGATAGCTAGTTGAGCATGATAACCACCTAAGATTATGGGAGATACTTTGGAGTATCTAGTATATACAACTAACATCAGAAGTAGAAAGGATAAGTCTAGAAGAAGTTATGTAAGTTTTGGTGATGTTTGTTTTAAGATAGATTTTACAGAGGCATGTTCTAGTAAACTTGTTATATCTCCTAGAGGAGTTGATATCTCGAGGATTAAGGTTGAGGACATGAAGAAGACATGTTGAGGATTGTGTGGCTAAGCTCACTCATCATAATATTATATTTACAGAAAGTTATTCAAGTTGCAAGGTGGAAGATTAAGATTATCACTAAGTGTAATGTGTTCTTAATGAGGTCCTATAATATTTAATTGAGAAGGACTAACATCCAACTCAAGAATTTTTTTATGGACTCAGTATAAAGGAAAGACATTTTCCTTTATCATGATGTGTGTTAATATGGATGAATGTGAATTTTGAATATTTAATAAGCAATAGAGAGTATGGAATGTGAAGTTGAGAAGAGTAGTGAAGAAGTGAAGAAAACTTCATTTCCAAGGTTTTGCTAAGTGATCTAACGTTTGATATTTGGATTTGGGGTTCATGATCTAGTCTACAAGGTCTAACAATGATTGGTTTAATTGAGAGGACAAAGGAAAGGATAGAGGAAATAAGAAGATACCAATAAATTACTTGTTTGAGTAGTGAGCTCTTCTTTTAGTTAAAACTGCATGCTTGGACAATGGGCTCTTCTTGGATACATTGTACCACAATTCCTAATAGGGTTGGAATCTCCTAATAGGGATTCATAGTCTCCTAATAGGGACTCATTGTACTAAATTTTTTAACAGACTCCTAACAGGGCCTATCCTCTAACAAGGAATATTTATATTAGTACATCATCTTGTGGGCATCATTCCCATTGGGGCTTTCCCTTTGATCAAGGGTTTCCTTAGTCAACATATTTGGTCTAATTGTCTATATGCATCTTTATATGTTTGTTTTTTATTTTGGTTGAATGGTTAATTTTTTTTAAAGAAGATAAATATTTTAATTATTGGATAATTGATTCACACCTTGCTAGTTATCTTGGTGGACTATTATTTCTAACAATTGCTATCAGAGCATCAAGTCCTTGAAGAAAAAGTTTAACAACTTTGGGAGATCTATGGTGAACATGTTTAGGAAAGATAGTCTAAAGTTTTATAGAGCAAACTATGATATCTAGAAGGAAAATATGAAGACACACTTGTTATGTATGGGTCTAGGATATTGCATCTCGACAAAATCAGTGAAAACAATCATTGAAGAAAATGAGTTGGAAAGTTGCTGTAAAGAAGAAAGAGAGATTTTTATGTGTGACATGAGAGCTAGGGAAGAACTATTGACTACACTTCTTTAAATTGAGTATAATTAGATAAAATCACTTCCTACTTCACATTTGATTTGGAAAGCTTTGGAAAATAGTTTTAAAGGTGATCCACATTCTAAGAAGTTGAGGCTACAAAGTTGGAATTGTGTGTTTCAAGATGCTAAGATGATGGAAGATGAATCTATAATAACATATATAGGTAGGATATCACAAATTACTGTAGGTATTTAAGCTCAAGGAGGAAACAAAGAAGATGATGAGGTTATATGGAAGATATTGAAGACTCTAACACCATCATTCAAGCTAGCAGTTTAGATGATACAGTTATTGATATCATGTACCAAAGATTTCACTAAGGAGACATTTCTTGGAAGACTTGAAGCAATTGAGAATGAACTTAGATAGTCTAGATAATTAACCAAAATAGAGATAGCTTTGAGTGCCTTGAATATTCTACCTAATCTATCAAGGCGCATAAGTGCTAGAGGAGATTTTGCAAGCAATAGTAGATCTAAAGAAGATAGAAATATTGATGAAGTAGTAGCCCTTCTGTTAAGAAGAGAGACAGGAGGTAAGAAAATATTTAAGTGTTGGACTTGTGATGAATATGGTCATTATGCATCTAAGTTTCCTAAAAGGGAGAAAAAGTATAAGGGAAATCACAAGTCTAGAAAAGATAGAGATTGTTTGTTATGCAAATCAAGATAATGATTTTGATGATCAAGCATTAAGTGCTAGTGATGATAAAGTTGGATTTGTGGCAATTAAAGAGGAAATTTCATAGAAGGTAGCTTTGGTATCATAGGTTGAGAATAAATCTAATTGAATAATTGATAGTGGTTGTTCACATCATATGACTGGGGATATGAACAATTTTTTTGACTTCAAAAAGTTAGGATGGAGGAATTGTCAAAGTTGGAAACAATGTAGCATGCCAAGTAAAAGGTATTGGATCTATAACTCTTGATGATAAAACTAATACTGAGGATGTAAACTTTCTTGATGGTTTAAAGCACAATCTTTTGAGTGTTGGAAAACTACTAGACAAAGGTTATTAGTTGCAGTTCATAGAAAAGATATGCATGATGAGAGATAAAGATGGAAAGGTAATTGGAATAGGAACTAGATCTAGAGGTAATGTATTTTAGTTAAATCCTACTAAAATGACATGTTTGGTTGCAAAGGTAGATGACATTTGGTTATGGCATAAGAGATTCTATCATATAAACTTTGATAGTATTGTAAGGACTAGTAAAATGTATGTCGTTAGAGATTTGCCAAAGATTGTAAAGCTTACTAACACAATTTGCAAGCAGTGTGTTTTGGCAAAGCATAATAGAACTAGTTTTCCCAGCAAGAAGTTAACCACTACATTGATGTTGGAGATTGTACACATAGATCTCAATGGTCCTACAAAGACTAAATGATTCTATGGTGAAAGGTATTTTATGATTCTTGTTGATGATTTTTTCTAGAATGATGTGGGTTGCATTTCTTAAAGAGAAATCTGAGGCATTTGACAAGTTCAATATATTCAAGAATATAGTTGAGAATGAATCTGTGTGAAGATTAAATTTTTGAGATCAGATAGAGGAGGATAATTTAATTTAAATGATTTTAACATGTTTTGTGAGGAAAATGGAATTAAGAGACAACTATCAACTCTGAGAACCCCTGAACAGAATGGCATTGCAGAGAGACAAAACAAGTCTATAATAGAAATAGCTAGGGCTATGTTAGAAGAAAATGATGTATCCAAGACATTTGGAGAGAGGCAATGAATATAATAGTCCACACAATGAACAGAGTGCAAGTCAAGAAGGACACAAACAAGACACCTTATGAACTATGGTTTGGTCACTCACCTACAGTTAAGTAGTTTAGAATATTTGGAAGTAAGTGTTACATAAAGAGAGATGATGGCATTGGTAAGTTTGATGCTATAAGTGATGAAGGTATGTTTCTTAGTTATTCATTGAAAAGTAGGGATTATAGATATTATAATTAGAGAACTAAGACTATTATGGAAAGTGCTAATGTGAGAATTGATGAGAAATTCAGAGTACAAGAGAGAATGGCTGATTACAATTCATATGATGATGTTGTTGTTACTAGGCCAAGAAATGATGAGGTTTTTCTTGAGACTAACAATGATTTGCAGAGTGAAGGAGAGAAAAGGTAGGAACAAAGCTTGGAACCTTTAGTAGAGACAAGAGTTGAAATAACAACTCCTACTTCAAGAAAGAACATGATAAGGAACTACCACTCTGAATAGATCATTGGAAGAAAAGACAAAGCTGTGATGACAAGAAGTAGAGTGAATGAAGAACTATGCTTGATATCTCAAATTGAGCTAAAGAATGCATATGAAGAATGTAAAGATGATTATTGGAAGCAAGCTATGAAAGAGGAATTGGACTAGATTGTAAAGAATGAGACATATGAATTGGTCCCTAGACTAGTAGACAAGAATGTGATAGGAACTAAATGGGTATTAAGGAATAAGATGAATAAGCAAGGAGAAGTTGTAAGAAACAAAGAAAGACTGGTATGTAAAGGTTACTCATAGCAAGAAGAAATAGATTATGAGGAGACTTACACTCCACTGGCTAGAATAGAAGCTATAAGATTATTCTTAGCCTATGCATCATAGAAGAAATTCAAAGTATATCAAATGGATGTCAAGTCAATATTTTTGAATGAAGAACTTGAAGAAGAGGTATACATTGAGTAGCTTGAAAGATGTTCTTTGTTAGATAAAAAGGACATAGTATGCAAACTAAGGAAAGCATTGTATGGATTAAAGCAAGCACCCAAAACTTGGTATGCAAGGCTAGACAAGGATTTGACAAAGCTTAGATAAAAAAAAGATATGGTAGATAGTAATCTATATTGGAAAGAAATTGATGATGGTTTGATGATTTTGGTAATATTTGTTGATAACATTATATTTGGAGGTAATGATGAAAAAAGTGAGAAGTTTGCAGAAGAAATGAAGAAAGAATTTGAAATGAGTATGATAGGAGAGACGAAATATTTCCTAGGATTGCAAATAGTACTAAATAAAGAAGGAATCTTTATTTCTCAAACTAAGTACTTGAAGGATTTACTAAAAAGGTTTGATTTGTAAACATGAAAACCTATTGGAACACCTATGGTAACTAGACACAAATTATCTACTAAGGATGAAACACCCACTATTGAGCAGAAGGAGTACAGATCTATGATTAGAGGATTGCAATACCTAACTCACACAAAGCCGGATATAGAAAATATAGTTGGAATTGTTTCAAGATTCTAGGCTAATCCCAAAGAAGCACATTATGCAATAGTGAAAAGTATATTTAGATATCTAAAAGGAACTTTAGAATTTGGATTATGGTATGTTAGATGTAATGATTTTATTCTAAGTACTCATATTGATGTAGATTGGGCAGGTAGTATGGATGACAAAAAGAGCACTGGTGGAGGAGCTTTCTTTCTTGGAGGAAGATTGGTTTCTTGGTTAAGCAAGAAGCAAGATTGTACATCTCAAAGTATCGTAGAAGTAGAGTATGTTGCAGTAGAAAATAATTACAATTAGGTTATTTGGATGAAGTAGATGTTGAAGGATATAAGGATAGAGATCGGTGAACCTATTGTTATTCATTATGATAACACAAGCACAATAAATATGTCTAAGAATCCAATATTGCATTCAAGGAAAAAGAACATTTCTATTAAGTATCATATGTTGAGAGAAAAATTTGCAAAATAGGAAATTAGATTGGAGTATGTGAGCACTAAAGAAAGGATTGCATATATATTCACTAAGCCTCTTCCCAAAGAGACTTTTGAATATTTGTGAGGTATGCTTGGGGTTATGCCCCTTCCTACATCACAATAGAAGATTCAAGAATGCATCAGTCCATAGTAATAGAGCACCATTATTTTTCTGGATTGGATGTTGATGATTCTTATATCGCAGAGTATCTGTGATGGACAAAGTCATCTAGGACTCTTGTTGATTTTGTTTGAATAGTATCTTTTGAAACTCAAGCCAGTAAGTTGTTGCAAAAATTTTATGCAAAGATGTTGGTTGTAGAAACCTTTGAAATTGATGTCAATGGGGGAGAAGTGTGGCATGAAAAATATTATACTATGGGGGAGAAGTATTGAAGGAAAGTATTGTACTAAAGGATAATTTTGGTATGAATTTGTAATAATAGTTTGGTACAGAGCACATTGAGGTATATCAATGGGGAGTATGATTAATGAAGAGGATTTGAAGACTGTTTGTCTTTTGTTGGTATTCTTGCAACTAGACATTTTTCATATATGTTGCCATCAATGCTAAAGGGGGGATTGTTGGAAGATTGGAAAGATTGTTTGAGAGATTGGTTTGATGATATGTTACATTCATGACTGAAATTATAATTAATGTCAACATAGCATGTTTGATGTCTTTTGTGCTATCTAACAAAAGAACAACAGAAAGATTAAGTTAGTACAAATGGCTATTTCAGCATGATAACCACATGAGGTTATGGGAGATGCTTTGGCATATCTAGCATATGCAACTAACATCAGAAGTAGAAAGGATAAGTTTAGAAGAAGCTATGTAAGTTTTGGTGATGTATATTTTGAGATAGAGTTTACAGAGGCATGTTCTAGTAAACTTGTTATATCTCCTAGCAAAGTTGATATCTTGAGGATCAAGGTTGAGGATATGAAGAAGACATGTTGAGGATGATGTGGCTAAGATCACTCATCATAATATTGTGTGTATAGAAATTTATTCAAGTTTCAAGGTGGAAGATTAAGATTATTGCTAAGTGCAACATGTTCTTAATGAGGTCTTATAATAATTAATTGAGAAGGACTAATAGCTGACTAGGAATTGTTTTATGGACTTGATACAAAGGAAGGGAATTTTTCTTTATCATGATATGTGTTTATATGGATGAATGTGAATCGTGAATTTTCAAAAAGTAGCAAAGAGTACAGAATGTGAAGTTGAGTAGAGCAGTGTGGAAGTGAAGGATTGCTGAGGTTTTGTTGAGTGATCTAAGGTTTGTGACTTGGTCTACAAGGTTTAACACTGATTGGTCTAGTTGACAAGACAAAGGAAAGGATGAAGGAAAGAAGGAGATACCAGTAAATTACTTGTTTGAGCAATGGGCTCTTCTTGTAGTTGAAACTGCATGTTTGGGTAGAGGGCTCTTATTGCATACATTGTACCATAATTCCTAATAGGGTTGAAATCTCCTAACAAGAATTCAAAGTCTCCTAATAGGGAATCATTATACTAAATATTGTAATAGACTCCCAATAGGGTCTATTCTCTAACAAGGAATATTTATATTAGTACATCATCTTGTGGGCATCATTCCCACTAGGGTTTTCCCTTTGATAAAGGGTTCCCTAGTCAACATATCTAGTGTAATTGTCTATGTGAATCTTTGTATGGTTGTTGTTTACTTTGGTTGAATGGTTAAGTTTGTTTAAAGAAGATAAATGTTTTAATTATTAGATAATTGATTTTCCCCCCTCTCAGTTATCTTGGTGGACTATTGTTTCTAACATGTATTTTAGTTGAACCCTATTGAAATGACATGTTTGGTAGCTAAAGTGGATAATAGTTGGTTGTGGCATAGAAGATTTTGTCACATAAACTTTGATAATATTGTGATGGTTAGTAGCACTTTTTTAGTTTAAGACTTGCCTAAGATTACAAATCCTACTAATGTTGTGTGTAAGGAATGTATTTTCTTTAAGAAGAAAAAAGTATCATTTCCTAGCAAGAAGTTCAATACCATAGAGAAGCTAGACATTATTCACACAAATTTTACTGGTCCCTCTAGAACACATGGATTCTATGGTGAAAGCTATTTTATGATTTTTGTTGATGATTTCACTAGAATGATGTGGGTAGAATTTCCTAAAGATAAATATAAAGCTTTTGAGAAGTTTAAAATAATTAAGAATGAAGTTGAGAATGAATCTTGTGTTAAGATAAAGTTTTTGAGATCTGATAGAGGAGAATTCACTTCTAGAGAGTGTAACATATTTTTTGAAGAGAATGGAATTAAAAGGTAGCTATCTACATCTAGAACACCTGAGGAAAATGGGATTGTTGAAAGAAGGAATAAGTTAGCAGTAGAAGCAACAAGAGTGATGTTGTTTGAGAATGATGTTTCAAAGACATTTTGGAGAGAAACAATCAATACAACAGTATATACTTTTAATAAAGTATAGATCAGAAATGGTGTGGACAAGAGACCTTATGAAATATGGTTTGGTCATTCACCATTAGTTAAGTATTTCATAATATTTAGGAGAAAATGTTACATTTAGAGAGATGATGACATTGGTAAGTTTGATCCAAGAAGTGATGAAGGTATGTTTCTTGGTTATTCATTGAAAAAAGACAATAGCTGAATACACAAATGTAAGGATTGATGAAGAGTTTGGTACTAAAGAAAATATGGTATGTTATAATTCCTATGAAGAAGAAGATAATTCTAGAATTATTAGATAGAATGTTGAAGTTTTCTTTGAGACTAATAATGATTTGTAGAATGATGTGCTAACTATTGAGCAAAGAGGATAATAGAGATCTCAACTAAGAGAAGAGATAAGAGTTGAGATGTCAACTCCTACCCCTAATAGGAATGTGACAAAGAATCACCCTCTTGAGCAGATAGTTAGAAGAAAAGAAAAAGGTGTGATGATAAGGAATAGTGTAAATGAGGAGATATGTCTAATATCTCAAGTTAAACCTAAGAGCGTAGGTGAAGTAGTTAAAGATTATCATTAGACTTAAGTAATAAAGGAAGAATTGGTTCAAATAGTAAAGAATGATACATGGGAGTTAGCTCCTAGATCTAAAGACAAGAATGTGATAGGAACCAAATGGGTATTTAGAAAAAAGATGAATAAGAAAGACAAAGTTGTGAGGAACAAAGCTAGATTTGTATGGAAGGGATATTCACAGCAAGAAGGCATAGACTACAAAGAGACATATGCACTTGTAGCTAGAATGGAAGTAGTAAGGATGTTCCTAGCTTATGCAACAAATAAGAAGTTCAAGGTTTATCAAATGGATGATAAATAAGCCTTTCTAAATAAAGAACTTGAAGAAGAGGTATATATAGAGAAACCTAAGGCTTTTCCTTTATCAGAAGACAAAGACAAGGTATGCAAATTAAAGAAAGCTTTATATGGTATAAAGAGAGCACATAGAACCTGGTATGCAAGGTTGGACATTTATTTAGAAAAGTTTGGATTTTCTAAAGGTATGATAGATCGTACAAGTTGTATTTAAAAGAAGTTGATAATGGTTTGTTGATTATTGTAATATTTGTTGATGACATCATTTTTTGTAGGTAACAATCAAGCATGTAATAAGTTTGGTGAAGAAATGAAGAATGAATTTGAAATGAGCATGATAGGAGAAATGAAGCTCTTCCTAGGATTACAGATTGTGTAGAATAGTGATGGCATTTTCATTTGACAAGCTAAGTAATTGAAAGATTTGTTGAAAAGGTTTGGTTTGGAAAGTTGTAAACCTATTTTTACACCTATGATTGTAGGATTTGAAAAAATATGAAAATCAAATCCACAAAGCCCAAGAATACATGCATGTAGAAAACCTATCACAAAGAAGAAAAAGACATGAAGAAGCAAGGGTTTGATCTAAAAATACAAAAATTGTATATTCAGAATAAGAAGAGATTGAAGGGCTTTATAATTACAGAGAGATCAATCCTTATAAAAGGAGATTAGAACCTTAAAAGGGTAACCTAATAAGTTACAAAGGGTGACCTAAAGGTGAAAACTATTTAATAATTATAAAGTAATTATTAAATAGAGAAAGCTAAAAAAATGCATAAAGAAAAATCTTAAGAAGGGAGAAAAGGTAATTTAATAAATTAAATTAAATTATCCTTTTTCTCCAACACCCCCCTTTAAGATGAGCAACAATGCAGCTACAAACAATGTAGAAAGAGCAAGGAACTATAATGGAATGCTAAAAGAAAACTTGGGTCCCAACAACTAGGCCTAATGAGGTACCCAATCACAAAAAAATCTATATGAAACGAAGAAATAGAGAAAACCCAGTGGGAAAAACTCTACTCCAAAAAGAGATAGCAAAAAATCTAGTGAAGGACTACATAAGCCTCCAACTAGAAGAATTTTCTAGAAAATAAGAGCAAAGAGTGATCATGAAGAAAACCATTGAAGCATGAAGAAGCCACAAACTCTAACAAAAAGAAACTATTGATTTGTAAAACCTCCTTTGAAATAGAAAGAATGTCTATATGGTAGATGATCCATCTCACCAAAATGCACAGGTATCCAACCACTGCAATCGCTTGGTACATAGGATCAAATATTGAATACATAGCTCACTCTAGTAAACCAATGAAGAATTAGAAAAAAAAGAAGAACCCCCCTTAATGCAGAAAAGGGTGAGGTGACAGGCAACTTAAAAAGTGGGCCAAAAATCTCCTAGAAAATAGAAAGAACTAAGAACTTCAAGAGTGAAGAAGAGATAAAGACACCTATAAAGATACATGTCACTAACACATCATGGAGCTAATTCCATGGAAGGGACACTCACTTTACAAAGGAAGAGGGCACTAAATGGCAATCAACTATCTCCCATGACACTTTATAATATAGTGCAAGTACAATAAATCACAATGATGAAAAAGATCTCATAAAGAAAGGAGAGGCAATTTATCTTAGTGTGTTTGCATACAAATTCTTACAAATGATATCAAAAATTATTAGAAAGGGAAAAGAGCTAATAAAATAAAAAGCACAGCCAAAATGAAGAGATCTCATGCCATGAAAATGATCCCCAGACCTGAAACACCCAAGATATCCACCATAGAGAAAAAGAAGCAAATAACATTATAGAAAGAGCATGGAGTAGAATCTAAAAGAAATTATAGTATTTATAAAAAGTAGATAGAACTAGCTTTTCAAAAATGTAACTTTTTTGAATAATGGCAATGGGACGCTCAAGATATGCCCTTTGGAGTGAAAAATTGAACAACTAGCTTTGACTACAAAAATAGGCAACAAACTACATCAAAAAAAAAAAAAAACCTACACCAATGTCTCCCTCATAGAACTAGCTTTTTGATGCATTTTTTGGATTGAAAAAATACATCTGTATGCTCAAGTTATGGAGAAAAAACCAATAAGGCCCCTAGAGATGCACAAAAATTTATTTATTTTTAATTTTTTAAAAAAATACACCACCCCCGCACCCTCGGTGGAGTGTTGGTTGGGTAGAGGGGTGGGCCACTAAGTGGGGCTATTGAGGTGGGTAGGTAGCACCATTGACGAACTCTGCTCACAGTAGGTAGTGGAGAAGTCGCAACGACCATTGAGTCGTAGCGGTCTGTGGGACTACTGGAGGTAACTGCCAGCAGTTTATCACAACTGCTAGCAGTTCTAGTGACTGCAAGCGGTTTTCTTAAACAACAATAGTAAAAATCCACATTTTAAAAAACAAAATTCAAAATTTTCAAAATTTTTGCCTCTTAATGTGTGCCAAAAGTTGTACGACCCTATTGGGAAAAATAATTTTACCTCCTAGATCAACATTGTCCAAAATAGACAAACTTTATATGGAAATAGGGGTTTTGATGCCTTTTGGATCCATCTGTGAACTCTGTTTGGCCTCAAACTACTCCAAAAATTGGTGACCCCTTTATTTTCTTAGAAAATACTCAAAAAACTCTAGATTTGATCTGTCAAACCCTTGTTCTCCCTTTTTCTCCAAATACCAAACAAGCTACAAAAGATTTGGCTCTGATACTATGTAGGATTTGAGCAAATATGTAAGTCAAATCCATGAAGCCCAAGAATACTTGCATGTAGAAAACCTATTACAAAGAAGAAAAAGACAAGAAGAAGCAAGGGTTTGATCTAAAAACACACAAATTGTACATTCAAAATAAGAAGAGAATGAAGAGCTTTATAATTACAAAGAGATCAATCCTTATAAAAGGTGATTGAAACCTGAAAATGGTAACCTAATAAGTTACAAAGGGTAACCTAAAGGTGAAAGCTATTTAATAATTATTAAATAATTATTAAATAGAGAAAACTAAAAAATGCATAAAGTGAAATCTTAAGAAGGGAAAAAGGTAATTTAATAAATGAAATTGAATTATCCTTTTTCTCCAATAATGATAGCTAGTCACAAGCTATCTAGCAAAGATGAGACACCTATAGTAGAGTAGAAGAAATACAAATCCATGATTGGAAGTTTGTAGTATCTGACTCACACCATATTATATATAGAAAATGTAGTTGGGATTGTAGCTAGATTTCAAGCTAATCCTAAGGAATATCATTTTGCAGTAGTGAAGAGAATATTCAAGTATTTGAAAGGGATGGCTAATTATGGAATTTGGTATGACAAGTCGAGTGATTTCACTCTATGTGCATATACTAATGTAGATTGGGTAGGCAGTTTGGATGATAGAAAGAGCACCAGTGGTGGAGCATTCTTTCTTAGAGGAAGATTGGTTTCTTGGTTAAGAAAGAAGCAAGATTTTATTTCATAAATTATATTTCTGCAACAAATAATTGTAATCAAGTTATGTGGATGAAGTTGATGTTGAAGGATATTAGAATTGAGTTTGAAAAAGCTATTATCATTTACCATGATAACACAAGTACAGTGAGCATGTCTAAGAATCATGTATTGTATTCTAATACTAAGCATATATCTATTAAGTATCATGTACTAAGAGAGAAAGGAATAGAAAAAGAGATCAGATTGGAGTATGTGAGTACTAAAGATTGGATTCTAGATATCTTTACAAAGCCTTTTCCTAAAGATACATTTGATTACTTGAGAGGTATGCTTGGAGATATGCCCCTACCTACTTTTGATTAGATGATGCAAAGAGTGCATCAGTCCAATGGTACAAAGCAATATTTTTTTCTTGGACTAAGTGTTAATGATTTTCGTATGGGGGAGTATCTATGATGATTTGAGTCACTGAAGACTCTTGGTATTTGGTATAGTGTCTTTGGACACTCAAGTTGGTTGATGACTTGGTGCAACATATTGACAATTGGTATTTAACAATTGGTATGTTGTAACATTGAGATTAAGATCTTTGACATTGATGTCAATGGGGAAGAATATGCATGAAAGAAACATCTCCTATGTATGGGGGAGAGATATCTCTTTAGAGAGATTTTAAGAGATTCATGAAAGGAAATAGGAATGTGCACCTGATGTATTGTGAATTTTTTAGTGTGAAGTAAAAAATTGATGTCTAAGAAGAACGAGTATGTACCTATGTGCATTATTTGTGTTTGAGATTCTTTTTAGCATGTGGACTACTGATGTTGGTCAACAACAGTAGTAGACAATTGATTGGTATTCATGGAACTTAGATGTTTCTTCATCAATGTGGCCATCAATGCTAAAGGAGTAGATGTTAGCATGAATGTTGATGATACTACTTTAGGGAGTATCCAAAGTATTGGAGAGTATTGACATGTTGCATTCATGACAATGCTTTTCATTGATGTCAACATAGCATGGTTTTGGTAAACATTGGCTGAGTAGCAGATAGAGATCTTTATGATACAAACAATAGTTTGATTGTCTGGTGATGTGCAATAAATGCTTGGCATAGTGTCCTGATGATCTGGTTAAGTGTGTAGAGTCTAAGTTGAAGACATACAGAAGATCTACCGGATTTACAAAGAGCAATTCAAAGATAGAGTATTGGGAAAGAAATTCTTGATATTTTTTGGCTATCTTACATCTGAGATGTAATAAATAGATGCATAGTAAGGCAGTGATAGAGGATAGTCCACTGATGATGTCAATGAGTATGCAAGCCCTAGTATCACAATGTGAAGTTTTGTATAGATTGTGAAGTGACAATACTATTATAATTGTAATTATTTAATTATCTTATTATAATTAATTGGAAACACCTCAAAGCTGACTTGAGGAACTATTATGAAGATATGATATAAAGAAAAGATTTTTTCCTTGATTTTATGTATGGAGTTAAAGTATTGTGATCATTACTAAAGTGTGATGTGTGAAAAGGATAAGAGTGCTTACTAAATGCATGTAAGTGATCCAAGGGATTATTGGCTGTGAGATTTGTAATTTGGATACAAGATCAAAAGGAGAATAGGTCTGATTAAGACAATAGAGAAAGAGGAAGGAACACTAAAATACAATTCTATTATTCCTATAAGGAATAATATAGAGATCATGTGGACAGTGGGTTCATTGGTATTTCTTTTGAACCTATTTGGGTAGTGGGTCCTATTGTCTTCCACAACTCCTAATAGAGTTGGCACAACTCCTAACAGGGTTGGAATCTCCTAATAGGTATTCAAAGTCTCCTAGTAGGGACTCATATGTACTAAATGTATTCATGGGCTCCTAAAATGGTCCATACTCTAATAAGGAATATTTATATTAGTACATCATCTTGTGGGTACCATCCCTACTGGGGTTTTCCCTCTGATCAAGGGTTTCCCTAGTTAACATATCTGGTTTTGTTGTGTATGAGTATCTTGTTGTGGTTTTAGTTTATATTACTGACATGGTTAAGTTTGTTTAAGTTTGATAATTGTGATAATAGTTGGATAATTGATTCACCCCCCATCCTCTTAGTTATATCAATGGACTATATATTCTAACATTATCTTCATCACCCATTTCCTTATCATCTCCAAACTTATTCTTTTTCTTTCATGACTTCACATAGTCTTGCTAAGTGCATTCCATTTTCTCTCTTTAGTGCTCTCACTTCTTCATTCAATTTGTAATTCTTCTTCAATAGAATGTCTACTGTTGCATCAGATTCATTGGATTTACCTTCATTATATATGTCTTCAATTATTTCTTATTGGTATTCTGTGTCATTTTTTTGGATTACCACCTCCTTCCTACTTTTTAAAGATTTATTTGGTTCCTCCTTTACAACCTTAACTTCTTCCAAAGTAATCCACAAATCAAGATTTTGATTTCAATCACCTTTCTAGTTTGTAGGTTTTCATCTCCAAGGTCTTTGACTCTCAAGTGGTTAGACCACTTACTAGAAAATCTGAGCTCTCTAGGAAATTTGAGATCTGATACCAAATATTAGAAATCTAATGGGAAAGTGAGATTCTTAGGTGAGGTGAGAGAGAATCAGAATCCCAAAAAAAAGTTCCACTTCAAACATAAACCATATCAAACTTAATCCACCTCACACCTTATTAACCTTATCATGCAACATCATGTAATAATATGTTATGTTGAATCTAACATTTACTAACATGAATAAGAAACATGACCATGTAATGAACACATAGCAAAAAAATTGGTATTGCAGAAACCCTTCAAGGTAAAGGTAAGATTGTTGGCACATTTCCTTGATTTTTATTTTGTTGTCCTCCATATAGGGGCCTAATTGGTACCATATTATTACTCAATCTCGAATTAGGAGGATTTGGTTGTAATGTTGGAGGAATCCTATTTGTCATGGGTTCTTTTGTACTTTGTAGATTGTAAGTATTTTAATTTTCATTATGAAAGAAAAGTGTCTCTTTAGGTTGAATGCCCGGTTCTTAATTGAATGGAAAAGAGAATTCTTCATTTGCTAGTTGTTCCACCTATGTGTTCTATGTAGAATCATAGGATTCTAGTAGCATAGCATTAAATTTTATAGGAGGGACATTGTCATTCACTTGTGAATTCTGAGTCATATCTTGATTTTCATTTTAATATGAACCATTATTGTTAGATGTGTTTTGACCATTGTCATACTAATTGATGTCCACATAGTGAACATTATTGTTATTGTTATCTGCAGGAATGCTTCCACTATTTGGATGAGTGTTCCATTGTCATATATGTCTTTAGAAGCCATTGTTACAATTAGGAGGATTGAAGTTGTTTCCTCCATTATTGTTTCCTTCCTTGTTGTTCTTAGCATTGTCATTTCCACTAAAATTCCTATTGTAGTTCTGACCATAATTGTTATTGTTGTAAGGACCAACATTGTTTCTTTGGAAATTATTATTCTATCCTTGTGACAACCTCAAGGGACTCAGTTCATTATTTATTTGTGACATGGTCTTCTTCATTTGGCCAAACTTGAAGGCAAAACTATTGTTTTCCTTAGCAGACATTGCTGCCTTTTGTTTGAAGAAAGCATCTTTTGGAGGTTCATATCCTGGATATGTTATAGCCAGGTTTTGTGGAGCGAACACTTTTTGTAATGGAACAAGATTCATAGGTATGAATTGGCTAGGAATCATAGGTGCTCTGATAGGATATGTTTTTGCATCGTTGTAATAGATTTAGCAGGAAGCATCAATCCTCCTTCATTGGGATTGGCTTCATTAGTGAAGGCAATCGCTTTGGTGAAGACTTTGTCCAATGTTCCAATATTTTTTTGTAGGAAGTCTCCAGAGAAAAATAGTAGTAAGATGGTCCATAACATTTAGATAAATCTAAATTGTAGCTGTAATTTGTATACTTTATGGCATTTCTAGCTTGTGATATGCCATATGAAAGCAATGGTTGAAGCACGAAACCATCTCAGGTGGGTCCCTTTTGATTGATATGAATTTTTGATGTATCACAACTGGGTTGATGAAAGTTTTGAATTGTTCCAAGAATAATTTTTTGAAAGTGTCCCAGTATCTAATACATCTAGGTGGCAAATTAACATACTAATTAAAGGAAAATTCTCCAAAGAGTAGGGGAACAAGTAAAGAATGAAATTCTTGTTAGTAGTCTTCTTTTGGTTACAAATTTCCTTGAATACCTTGATGTGATCTTTAATAGTTCATGTCTCTCCATAGATGAACCTTGGGAAAAAATTCTTAGGATTCTTAGGAAGATCATTGAATACACTTGTCAATTTGATTGGTGAGTCTATAACATTTGCAAAAAAGGCCATCGAAGGATTTGGTAGAAAAATGAGTGGTTGTTATGGAGGTGGAACTGCAAAAGATGATGAAATGTTGAATGGAAGTGGTAGAATCCTAGGTAATCCTTTATCATTGTGAGGCTTACAAAAATGGCTAAGTTTGAGCAACTCATGTGCACTAGGTGAGGATCTTAAAGCTCATTGAAATAGGATGATAGATTAGAATCCTTGAGTTTGCATCAATTCTAGAAAAGGTGAACCTCTGCAAAAGTACACTTTCTCAAAAATAAGGCACACCTTGGAAGCTAGCACACCTGTGCACCTAGCATGCCTACACACCTCAGAAGCTTAGAAAATAAAAAAAAATTCTTAACTTGTAAAAAAATGTAGAATTTTGAGATTGCAAGTTTTCTTCTTCTATTTTGAATGTTAAGGGGCCCACCTTCTAGTGCCACTTTTGTTGGTGGTGTCATTTTACACAATGCTTAATGGTAGGAATCCTTTCAAAATCCTCTCTTGAAAAATCAAACTGGGATCAACTCCATGGTTTTAGGAAATCTTGCAACCTATTAGAATCCTCTCTATTGAAGATAAATGTATTTTCTCACAATGAGGCCTTTGCTAGTTCAAACAATTTGGATAAGATGTAGAATCTGCTTGCTATCTCAAAAGAATAACACACACAATTTTTTTAAAAAAAAATCTATTTTTCTACTTTTCAATGAATGTAATCTAACAATGCAACTATACGAATTCCTAAATTAACCAAGTGTTTGTAAAATAAAATAATGAAGATAAGGTAAAAAGAAGTTTAAGAAAATAACATGAAAAGTAAATTCCTAATGGACATAAGCTATAGAAACAACACGTCTATGAGTTAATCCTTTGAAAAGATTGGTAGGTAACCAATGAAAAGAGCAACAAGGCTTCCTTAATTCCACTAATGCAATTGTTTATGGGAACTAATGTGAGAAAAAAATCTATGCAAGAACAATATGGTGATCTCTTCTTGAACTAAGTATGTTAGTGGAATTTGTAGGCTCATAGAAAACACTAGAATTAAAAATAACATATTAAAATTGTTAGCTCAATTACATTACATGAACATACATTCACAAAATATAGCACACTTAGGAAAAAAATATCTACACTCCAAATGTGAGTACCAAAAGCATATATTATTGCATCAAAGTAATGGCCCAAAATACATATTACATTCCTCAATTTATAAGAAATCTTCTCCTCAATTTGTGTTGAGAGTGAGAGATATACTTATACAAACATGTGCTTCAAAACTAATAAAAAAAATCTATTTATGTACAAATTGACTCTCTAATTGGTGCTTAGTAGGAATCCATCCATATTTATATCATTAAATGGATGCATGAGCCTTTACATGTCTTAAAATAAATAAAGCATGAGAAAAGAAAAAGAAGAAAGCCTTTAGATGATGTAGGAGTGTCTGGAGGTGCCAAAAATAAAGCTCCATGTTCACTAGGTGTCTGTAGGAGTTAAATTACTATTAGAATGCATTTTTGTTGCATGGAAAGTTCTAAATTTAGAACTGGTAGTTAACTATCGGCACACCCCTGACTTGCTCGAAAACTTTTGGTACACCACTAAAAAAGAAAACCTCAGAAGTAGTGTACTTGGTGCACCTATGCACCTAGCACACTTGTGCACTTTGAAAGCAACTTCAAAAAATGCAAAATTTCCCCAAGTGTCAAAACTAAAATTTTAGCTTCTGGGTTTTGTCTTTGCTCTTTAATTTCTTGATAATCTTAGTGAATTGGGCTACATATAGAAAATCTAAAGCTTTATACTTATCCTTCACTTTCTGCCTATAGTTTCCCACCTCGATGCAAGTCTCTACAAAATCTCCCAATTTTACATCCAAGTCTACTAATGCTTCTTTAGTCCTGAATGCTTGTCTAATATCATCATCATTGGAAGCTTCTTCAAAATTCTTTTAAAACTATTCAACAACTACTTCTACAGGCATCAATTTTTCCCTTACATCATCCCCAAAAATATCTAAGCATGCATCACTATAATGTTTTTCTACCTCCAAAATTTTATCTTGGGTTAGATCCTTGAGTTTATGAATCTCCACATGTAATGTTTCCATGAATTTATTGGCATCCGCAATCTTCTCTATCAAATCATCAATTTTATCTAACTCCTCTATTGTATATACCTCCATTAGTATTCGATACCTTTGACCTTTGATCATCTATAATGCTTGTAGGTCCTTGCCATGGGCATGTACTTTGTCCATGAAACTGAAATCCTTGTTCAAAATGGCTACAAGCTTATCCACATTATCCTACATATGGTGTAGTAGCTTAAGATTTTCTTTTATAATCTGCACACCTTTTTCTTCAAAACTTTCTTGCCATTGTTGACAAGCTTTCAAAAATAGGTCTAGCTATATTGTCTCCCTATCCCTTTTTTCCAATGTTTCATTCAAAGTCTCCTTAGGATTTTTAGGATCTAAAGGACCAACAACTTCATTCAAATATCCTTTTAGGATCTCATTCTATTTTTGAAGTATTATCAATTCTATGTTATCTTGTTCCAAGTGTCTACACATTTCTTTAATCCTAGTTGTCACCATTAACTTGGTAGTTTCCAACATGGGTTTCCCAAGCATAACCTTTTTGATCTGATAATCTTCTAGAGTTAAATCCTCAACATCTACATGCAAAGGAGGAATAGAAACATGGGCAAATAAATCCTAGTTCTATCACCCATAATCAAGGCCAATGCCCATGCATCTTTTGACAGTGACTTAGGTTTTCTATGAACTTCAATCAATTCTCTCATATCCTCCTCCTTGGTGGAGTGTTGCTTCCATTTGTTTCTAATCACCTCTTTCCTCAACTATCTTAGAGCATGCTCCATTAGAGATTTTCCTTTTGAAGATGAAGTGGTTTGCTCTACTATGCTCTTCCCCTTATCACTCCTCTCTGCAGTCTTCTCCTTTTGTGAGAGATCCACATTAGGAGTCTCTGTATTCATGGATTCCATAGTTCTCACCTTTGTGTCTTGGGAAGTCTATTGAGGATACTCACATATTTTCCTTTCCTCTAACACTTCATCAGTGGGTATTTGTTGTGGCTCTTCCTCCTATTCCACTTGGACCTATTCTTCTTCATCACTCAGAGGAAGATGAGTAGCTGAACCTTTATCCACACAAAATGTAACTTTAATTGGTGATGGTGGAGCTCTCTTAGGTCCTTGTGGTTATGGTGGTAACTAACTTCAATCCTCCTATTGAGGTTGATTATTTGGAGTATCCCTTATTTTATCTTCCACCAATTCAGTGCCAACCAACATAAAATCAAAATGTGATATCTTAAAGAAATTAGTCCCTTCACCCTCTTGCTCATCAATACATTAATTTAGTTCATCTTTTGATGTAGTAGATTGAATAGGCTACTCATGAATGGATGGTGGCATAATTGTGGAGCTTCTTCTCTATTCTAACTCTATGACTCTAACTAGACAAGTCCTCTAACTCAATGGAAGAATATCATTTTCATCCTCATCATCCTCTTCTTCCTCTATTTTTGGGATAATTTTTGGGACCAATGGGAAAGGAATAACTCTCCTAATTACCTTTTTTCTCCTCTTGATTGGATTCCTAATATTTCTTCTCTTATGAGTGGATGGGGAGGCTTGTACCTCTTGTTGTAGTGTAGACACTTCTTGTACTTTAGTTTCAGCTTCTTCTTGCCCTTGTTTAGTTGGTGGTACTTGAGGATTTCCTTGGGTCTATGTAGCTTCAACATTCTCTAACCCTTGTACATTTTCTACCCCAGGCTATGGTGATGCTTGAATTGTTTCCTCTTCTGGATCAACTTGTTGGGGAGAAATTCTCTTCGTTTTGCCTTTACTTTTCTAAGCCCTATAATATCCAACTTCTCTATCAAGTTGGTGCACTATTTTCAGCCTCATTGGGGACTAAGCTATAAAAGTGGGCATTGTTACCTTAGCTCCTTGACCTCTTGTTGGGTGGGCTGTAGCATAGAAGACTACTTCCTGAGGAATTGGATTCAATTTGAAAGGTCTCTTAATCCAATTCTTTATCAATTTGATGACATGCCTGACCCTATGATTAATATTTGAGTTTACTTCCTTATCAATCTTAGCATTCATGATGGGTCAATCATTAATCTTGTCCCTATTGAACAATGAATCAAGGACATCCTTAGTATCCTATTGTGTAACTTTCAAAGGAACCTTTGTCTTTGAGGTACTGCTTTCTTTCAAGGTAAAGGTAAAATTGGTATTGCAGAAACTCTCCAAGGTAAAGGTAAAATTGTCTTCAAGGCACTGCTTGTCAAAATAAGGACAAGGAGATTAATATTCCTCCAAGGGATACTGATCTTGCTTAAGATCAAAAGATAGAATATCTAGTCTTTGGACCACACTAAATGGTCCTATAGTAATGGGCCACACCCGGGTTATTTTTTTGTTGCTTCCTTACTTTGTCATATCTAGACAAGAGTTGTTGAGTGATCTCTAGCAATATAATTCTGTAACTTGGATATCTACGTATCTTCTTGGGATTGTTCAATATTGGATGTAGTAGGCTCTGACTTCTGAAATCTTTGTTACTACCTCCTCTAACATTCTCTTCACATAATCCCCTTTAATGAACCGGATGATTGGGAATATAAATGCATCATTCACTATCTTATATTCCTTGTTGTATTCTAGAAGCCTTTTCTTCACCAACTAGGGATATACTATATAGGGCCATGCATTTTTATTTTTCATTCTATCCTTTTGAAGAGTCCCAAATAATCCATTGCCCTTGCTGCTAGTAGGTATACCAAATATGATGTCATGTAGAACTTACAATTTTTCTTAACCATAACTAGTTGTTCATCCAATTTCTCACTAAGAATGGAAGCCCAATCAATTAGCATCTTTATTATCTTGATAGTCTCAATAAAATGCACCATCCATATATTCAAGTGTCCTGATGCTAGCAACCCCATGACTCTACTCAAAATTATTATAGAAACTCGATATATTATTTCATTTAACCTCTTGTAATGTCCACTTTACCTACTCTACACCCTAGAGGAGTCTTATCAATGAGGCATGAGGACTAAATGATTTCAGATGCTTCCTCTACATGTTCTATGAACCATCTTTCCACCTAGTGATATATTAGTTTGATAAACTAATCTGCTCTAGAAAGATGGAACACCTTCTCTATCTTCTTAGGTCAGAGATCTAGGATGATCTCTTTAATTATACTCTTTATGACCCTTTCTTTAGAGACATAGTTTCCCATGAGTATTATGATCAGTTCTAAGGATTGTATCAATACTAGATGTGATGTAGTATTAACTAGTCTTGATTGGATCAGAGTGGTTATCAATGGGGACCTCTCCATAGGCTTATTGCATAATTCCAGGAATACATTCTAGTCTATATGACCAAGTTTGGTGTCCTAGATCTCTGAATAATCATCTTGGAAGTTTGATTTTGCTGGAACACCATGAAACTTGAACACCACTTGTATTGGGACCATCTTTGTAGCTAGGAAGGATGATGAAGAAGCTATTGAATCTATAGAAAAATAATGTCTATTAGTCCAGAGTCGAAGTAAAATCAATTAATATCAACCCTAATGATGACACAAAAAAACTCAGAAAACCTTAATTGCTATAAAACATTATAAAAATTAATTTAAACCTAGAAGGAAAAAAAGGGTGCACCTGGTGCACCTTGGAGGTTTGCTAGGTGTGCCTACCTTGAAAAAATTAGGGTGCACATCTAACACACCTCTAAGGTGTGCCAGATGTACACCTTGACAAAAGATAAGTTCATAAAAGGTGTGCATTTGGCACACCTTTTGGGGTGTGCCAACTGTGCACCCTTTGGCCTTTTAAGGATTAATCCTTTTAAAGGTGTGCAACAGTGCACCTAGATAGGTGCACTACTATGCATCTTTACAAGGTTTTTGTTTTTTAAGTTTTTAAACATTTTAAAGTTTTCTCAAAGAAAAAATGTGTGTAGCTATGCACCTAGATAGGTAGATAGTTGCGCACCTTTAACTTGGTGTTTTATGTTTTGTGTTTATTGGGTGTAGGTTTGAGGAGGTGAGGTGGCACAATGATGCACCTGAGGAGCTACAGTGATGTGGGTCAGAGAGATGGAGGGAAGAAATGAATTAAAGAGGGGAGGGGGTCCTGAGTTTTATAAACCTAGGACTCAGTGCACCTCTTGGAGGTGTGCAACTACATAGCTATTCTGCTATGCACTTTTGAGGAGAGAGTGTTTTTCCTTGAATATTTGGTGCACTAGCACACCTACCGAGGTGCACTAGGTGCACCATTATCTTGCAAAAATAACTCTCTCTTACATGTTTCTAATTTCTAGAATCTAGGTTTTCAAATTGGGACCTAGATTTGACCAAAGACATTAGGAAAAAATCTTAGAAAAGACTTAGACCCTAGACTAGGGATCAGAAACCCAAAAAATAAAGTAAGGGGTCCCCATTTCTAGGCAAATTAGGGTGTGTGTTGTGAAACCACAACAAATCATTGCCACCAAGGCTGGGAAGCCAAGAAGGAAATTTAGGATTAAGTAAGAGGATGATGATGTAGATGAAGAAAACACTCCAATCGCCTCTCTAAAGAAGCCACCACATACCTTTGAGAAAAAAAAAAAAAATCAATAAGGGAAGGAATTGGAATGGCAAGGTTCAAATTCTTCAAATATGATTTGACAAGTAAAGAGGACCATAAACAAATTGAAGAAGCATTAGTTTAGAAAATAGCTAGATGGAAGTATGACCCCTTTGAACTCAAAGGGCATGGTCTTTAAAACCTTACTGAAAGTTGTTTCTCACCATTGGGAAAATGAAGTAAAGATAGAGAAGGACATTAGAGATTAGATTTTAAGAAAGAATTAAAGGATGCCATGTATAAATATGACAACAAATAGACTCCTAGATTCAAAGCTTTTCAAATTTTGTCAAATAAGATAGAGGATGTTGTATAGTCAACATCCAATATGTGGAAAACAATTTTCTATAGAGAGACTAACAGAGGTTCAAACTATTGAAGAGTCTGATCCTAAGAAAATTGTAGTAGAGGTCATAAAATCTCTAACATCAACCCCTCCTAAGTTACCACTCGAGCTATAGTCAACCAAGTAGAACCTAGTTCAACTAAGTAGTGAAGTGAAGATTGCTACATCTCCACCAAGTTCTCTTCCAATGGTAATCAAGCAATAGGATCTCATAGTATCAACCAAGCGTCAGCTAAGGAAGGGTTTAGTTGACAAAGGAAAGGAGATCATAACTTCATCAATTTCCAAGGACAAAGGTAAAGGAAAGATTTTTGATGATATTGATCTTGGTGAAGATATTGTGACTCCAAATTAGGACCAATCTAATCTATCTACTGAGAAAATGGACATACTAGGAGAACTATGGAAGAATAGAGCCAAGCAGCAAATGCTTAGAGAAAAAAGGGATAGAAGAAAAGTCCTTGAGGATATCAAAGACATATTTTGGATGCACTATCTATGTAGGTAAATGAAAAGGCACCTATCATTGGACAACTAACTAAAATTGTACATAAGTCCATTGAAGATACTAGTGGGTACGAAAAACTCCTTGAAAAGGTTGAAAGGAAGTTTGAAGATAAAGTACTAGAAAATGTAGAACAAAAAATAACTATTGATCAAGTAAAATTGCCTACTTTAATTTCTACATTAGAAAATGTTGTGAGAAATGTTATATCTTTATTTGTAGGTTTGAGTGATTCAAGAAACTTTACCAAGGAAATCAAGGATAAATTGGCCAAGATTGATATGGACTCAAAGGCTTGTGTGAGTTAGTTGACACTTAACTCGTGTTTCAATTCAAATCATTTTGCAAAAATTAGATTTTTGATAGATCTTTAGCCATAACTATTAAGAAAAGAGCTCAAAATAAGAGAAACCTTGGTAGACATTCAGAGTATGGTGATTCCCCATATGGATATTATGCAAAAGAGAATGGATCATTGAAAGACACTAGTTAAGGACATAAACCTTTCTATGGCTGAACACATGTCAGAGTTATCACTAGAGCTTTAGATTGATCTACACATATTAAAGGCATTGCAAGATAACTATGATCACACTATGTTTTTAATTTTGAAATTACATCATGATTTCCTCTCTCATTTTGGCATAACCTTATAAATTTTTACAATTTGTAACAAAAACAAGGTGGAATGTGTGTGTGTGTGTGTGTGTCTATATATATATATATATATATATATATATATATATATATATATATATATATATATATATATATATATATATATATATATATATATATATATATATATATATATATATATATATATATATATATATATATATAAAGGGGAAATATGTATAAAATGGAGGAAATATATACAAACTATGAATTGTATAAAGTTATGTAAAAAGAAGAAAAGAAAATGCAATTTTGAAAAATAAAAAAATAAAAAGTTGTAACTGAGTTATAGAGTTCTCAGTATAAACTGAGCTACATAATAGAGCACATCCAAAGGGGGAGTTTGACTAAAGAATTTAGATTTTAGATTTTGTGAATGATGTGTATTGTTTTTCACTAATGCTAATGGGGGAGATTATCAACCTTATGCCAAGACATATTGTCAATTAGTGCTAAAACACTTAGTCATTATGAGAAGATAGTAGTGATTGAGCTACCAGACATAAGTATGTTAATCGAGCTCATGTATGAACCAAGGTAATAGTGTTAACCAAGCAAGTAGTAAATAGTTTCAACCAAGTTGATATTATCCATATAATTGTAGTATCAACCAAGTTGACAATATCTACCAAGCTCTAGTGTAAATTGAGTCAATAAAGCATTATTGTTACAAAATGATAATCAAGTAGGACGAGCAACGTGAACTGAGCTAGTCAAGTTTTCCAAGTGATTAGTATGAATTGAGCATCCACTATCAACTGAGTGCCAGAGTTAGCCAAGGTGATAGTGTTTCCCAAGTGTTGTAGTATCACTAGAGCAAGCTATTGGACTCGAGTCTCAACACTAAGCTAACTTGGTAAATTTTTTTGAAAGTATTGAAGTTGTATCCATATTGTTGATGAAATTATTTAGATGGATATAAAAATAAGTTACTTTGATTATCCAAATGATGAACTATGAGTTGGAGAACATTGCATAGAAGGAAATATGAAAGAGTAGAGTAATTAGAAGGCTATAAGAAGCATAAAGAAAAGGCAAAGACTCATCTATCATAGTCAGAAGATTAGATTACTTCAAAGGATCTTCATTGACAAACAAAGTTGCATAGCAGAGATCAATCCATTGACTCGTCCTAATAGGTGCATCAGTCTCAAATCCTTTAATAGGATGGACCTAATAGTCCTTTGCAAAAACTCCTAACAAAGTACATACTTAATTGTATTGTATATATCATTTCACAAGATTGACCTAATAGTCATACTTAATCTTACCTAAGTAGATCACCAAAAGTGATTAATTGTAAGCCCTAACAAGCCAACTTTATTATTGTAGTATTGAAGCATTGTGGGTGTCATGCCCACCCTAGTTTTACCTTCTACTTGGAGGGTTTATGGGTTTCTAGGTTACCAAATACTAAGTTATGGTGTTGTTACTTTATTGCTTTATGTTTCATGCATTGAAGTAGATTAGATAATATAATAGAGTAAGAATTTTTAAGTGGTTCCTAATTCACCCTCCCCCCCTCTCAGTCACCTAGCTTGCATAACATTTCCAACAAATGTTCTACTTTATTTTCTTCATTGATTGATCAATATTGATACTCAATAAAGCTTAGATTTTAACTCAATTCCTTGTCATTTCACTCATACATCAATGTACTTGTCTTCTATACTTCATGTATTGATTAAAAAACACATTATCCTTTCAATGACTAACTTATCAAGTATCCATTATAATTTTTGTTGGACTAACTACCAATGTTCCCCTTTGAGATTTGTGATATGGCTTAACCACCTCCTATGTTCTATAAGTCTAGTGGTTGTATTGGGCATTAACAGGTAGAGCTTTTGGTGTAATGAAAACCCTAGCTTGTAACAAGTGGTATCAAAGCTTGGTCACATGGTCAAATATCCTTGGGTAATGCTAAGAAGGGGATTTTAGGACTAACCGCTAATGTTCCCCTTTGGGATTCATGACATGGCTTAACTAACTCCTATGTTTTATAAGTCTAGTGGTTATATCAAGCATTGACTAATTGATCTATCGATGTAACATCGACAACCCTAGCTTATAATAATTTCATGATACTTAACTTATCTTTTCTCAACTAATATATAATAAACTTATTATTTACAAGAAAAATATTTTCTCTTATTTATCTTAATTATATATGTATTCTTTTAATAAAAGGAAACTCTTAAAAAAAATTACCTTTCTAACATAGTATATTCTTCTTTTAAATAAAGAAAGTACTCATTGATATGTTCCTTTAGAAAGTAGGGATAAGAAAAATGAAAAGAAAAAATATTTAATTTTAAAAAAATCAAAATAGTATCCTCATCTTTAAGGAAGATAAATAGGTTTCAGTAGTAAATGAAAAGAAACTATGTTTCAAGGATGGTGTAACCATAATTTAAGTAATAACAATAAAATGTTTTGGATGGAGGTAATCAATGTAGTAAGATGTGAAAGGGGGTATGAAGTGATTGGGTGGGAAGTTATGCAGGTATCTCTAACTATTGTCGTCTATTAGTGTCAAACACTTAGTCATATACTAGGTAGAGTTAGAAGGTCATCACCATGATTGAGCTACTCTATATAGGCCAAGTCATATAAAGACTTGTAAACATGTAATACTAAACTCTATAGGAGTTGAGTGAGTCTTTAGTCACCACATATTTTTAGTATAAGCTAATTCTAATTTTTATCATGCAATTCAAGCATATTGACGTTGAGTTACATAGAAGGTGTTGAGCATAGTAGAGATTGAATGTTGGCAAAATGTATAGTGAATACTGAGTATTAGAGATAGTAAGTTTTAGACAACACAAAATTAACATTCAAGTCAAGAATGATACAAAATTTGAGGTAAACCATTTCAAGCCAACATTGATAAGATATTTAATACTTGTAGAGGTTGTTATAGAGATTATTACATGGTTTATGACACAGATCATAAATCCCTATGTGTTGTGATCAACCAATCAAATGAAGAGAAAAAATAAGGAAGCATCTAGAAAACTCTTTATGAAATCTTTAAATAGAGAAGATCTAAACCTATTTGAGATATGGAAAAGAAGTAAGCTATTCATGTGATCACAAAGGTCAAGTGTGAAAGTGCAAACTTTATGGAGAAGGTAGAAGAGTTAAATATTGTTAATGTGGAGTAGAGAAAGCAACATTGTTAAAGTAGTGAAGGACAAAAAAGCTATATCAGGCCAAAGATCAGATCAAATTGAAAAGAGGAGATACAAAACTAGCTTATTAGAGAAGATTGAGGAATAGGTACTAAAATAATTTTAACAGAATGAGTCAAGGAAAATCTCTTAACATAGTTTTCTTAACATATCTTTGTAAATATCTTAACCAAGTGCTTACATTGTTGTAAGTGTAAAATCCTCTCACAAGGTAAGATGTAACAACCTTAACAACCTTTAACAGGGAAAACCCTTTCATAGGGTAGATCATCACACATGGTCAAGCATTGTAACCCTAATAGGTTAACTTTATTACTGCAGTAGTGAAGATTTGTGGGTTTTATCCCCACCCTAGTTTTACCTTCACATTGAAGTATTTCTCAGTAACCAAATCCTTGTGTTATGTGATCACATTTCATGCATGTGAATGATAGATTAGATCTTGATGTTACTATAGTTTGATTTTACAAGTTATCTTATGCATGCACTAGATATGAGATGGAAAATATGGTGAATGCACTAAAGAATTGTTAAAAGGAAAAAGTGTTATAGATCCTAATTCACCTCCACTCCTCTCAATATCTTAGTTTCCCAATTAAGACTTCCAACAATGTGATGGTTCACTAGTTCTAAACTATTCTCTTGGATAAACTCTCTAACTTCTTGTGAGATTTTAAATGAACAAGTCTATCAACATTTTAGGGATATTACCACAATAAAGGGTTGTCTTCTCTATAAATATATTTGGAGGAGGAATTTATTAAGAAAACTAAAGAAAAGTACAATTCAAAATTGAAGACCATTTAGAGGTAGTTTATTAAACCTTTATGGATGAGTCTATCAATCCTTATGAAAATCTAATAGCTAAGTCTATCAATCCTTGTGAAAATCCAATTCATAATGGAAATTTTTGAATTTTCATGTTCATTTCAAAGTATGCACTGTGATTATCCTTTCTTTCAAGAACTATTAAAAGTATTCTTGAGTTCTTTTAAAGGCAATTAAAATTTCTATGACTTTTGACATAGAGAAGAATATAGAAATAATTGTTTAAGTAGATATGTTTGAAATAAAATGAAATATTAGATCTATTCATTAAAATAATTAAATAATGTTGTAGATAGATTTTAAAATATATGATAACAAATATAGAAGTATGTAAATCCAAATTGGGAAAGGGAAGGTTTATCTAATAAGAAAAGGTGGTTGGTGTGTTTATAAACATTATAGTGGTTATGATTCCCCTTAAACTATCCTTCTAATTTAGAATGGTGCTCTTAGAAATTTCAATTTCATTGACCATTCTTGGTAGGGTTTCAGCCAATCTAGATACTTTAAAGGGTGTAAACAATGGGTGCTCTAATAGTGTGTTAACTATTGAGAATGGGAGATTGATTGCATGATCTAAGAGGGGCGATGGGGATTCCTTCCCCAAACTTATACTAGATGATTCTATGACAAAGACATTGCGTTCAGTTAGATGGGTGATAAATCTTCTTATTAAAACATCAGGTGTAGATGAGTTATCTTCATTTTGAGGATATGATAAAGCATAGGTTGTTGCGGTTATGTTTGCTTGGTGGGCTCTAATGGTGTTAAGAAGGCTACCATGGGATCATGTTCAAACCATAAGGTAGACTTTCCCTTGGTTTTGGATGTTGGGGCTATAGATGTGGTCAGGATTGTGTGTGGCCCCTCTATGGGTGTCAAAATTGGGCATTCCTATGCCTAATATGTATCTAATGCTTGGGGTTTGGAAGTTATAACATTAGTAGAGTCCCAACCATTTCTAATTTGTGGTTCAATATTGTTGAATTTTAATGAGGATACTATGTCATATATTGACTAACACTCTCAAATCCTTGATAAGGATTTCATTATTTGTCAATTTAGAAGTTTTTGGTGTAATGCCCCGCCAAGGGATCCAAAGAACTAACCTAGAATTTCACTAAGTTTAGTAGCTTTTTTTTTTTTTTCATGAAAGTAAACACCACGTATAACTAATGCGCAATAACAAAAGCATTAGTAATGTCCATCTAAAAGTAAACATAACATACATAACATATTACATTCTTTAAGATCCCTTAATGTTCGATTACATCTAGAAACATCTATCATACATGAATCCATCTAGTACAACATCCACATGAAATAATAAGGATAAGTCCAATGTTTATACATTACATTTCAAATACTCAATCATCCATTGTACATGTCACAGGGTATGACAAGATCAAAAGAATATACATACATAGAATAAGGTACAACATCCTATTCTAATCCATGATACATCAAAGTAGAGATAATCACATGATACACATGATACATCATCATAGAAGTCATATACATCCATCATAAAGATCAAACATAATAAACCAAGTGCACGGTTCCTCCCAACCATTAATAGCATCATTAGACCATCGTGGATCCTAGCCATCCCTCTGTGCGTAACATTCCAAATCATCGAAGAGATCATCAGTATTACATAGTAGGAATGTCACTCCTAACATATACAACATCATATGTAGAAAGTAGTCTTAACATGTAAATAAAAGCATAAGATAACATCATCTAACATATGCTAATCATCAATGAAAAGGGATACATATCCACCATCACGAAGGATGCAATAGCTACAATGTCTCAATGAATCTCAAAATGATAAGAGTGGAAAATACACTACCACCCGACCACATGGTACCTTAGTGGTCCACTCCCACCGTGCTAAGGAGATAATCTCAAGTCCCAAACAGGCTATCAAAATCACATAGCACAAATCTCCATAAGTCCAGGAATCCTAAAAGTATACTAACTCAAAGGTTCCAAACACAAAATCTGACATCTATTCCCAGAGGCACACAATGACATGTAGGAACCTACTATGCAAGCGGGAAAGTGTCATCGCAATTATCACGTACAAGTTACCCTGGAAGTTAGCTAAACTCCACAGGTCCATACTGATTTCATGCGGCCACTAGTATCCTCTCATACTAATGAGGCATACTACGGAATGCAAGGTCATAACCATGCATCTCACTACTCCCATCCTAGCCTGTACAAGCACTCAAGGCATGGGTGAGAACAAAACACTTATCTTTTTAGGTTCATTTAGTTAGTATTAGGTGTGAATTTTATCACTTATTAATCCAACTTACAATGAGTTACCCTGGTAGCCTCTTAGGGCCTCGACCCCCATTGCAAGCCACTTCCCATCACTACATGCAGATATCCCACCCTAATGCTCATGGAATCATAAATCTCAAAATAAAAAAAGATAATCCATAATAAAATCATCAAATATGCATAAAAGCATCAATTCCCCATGAGCAAGCATCCATAGAAAATCATGATCACAACAGCTCTCTATTGGCAACTGAAGCATCACTGATAATCAAAAGTAACCAATGGTTCTCAATAACCAAAATATATCTCAATCATACTGATCGAAGACTCCAAAAATGGTTCAGTCAAACATGTCACATCATGACATCATCAAGAATAAATCTACATTTCAGTCCCATCATGGTGACTAAAAAATAACCAAGGTTAACTTATCGATGACCAAAAATAATGGTTAAGTCAAGTATCTCATACATAAGAATCTCAACTATAACAATCAATAATTACAAACAATACATAGAGCATTCCATCACATAACCATGGTTGGGTTTATAAAGATCGAGATTAAAACATCATCACAATCACATAACTCCCAAGCCTCTGGTAGACGTCCTATACTGGTCAACACTAGTCAACCCAAAACCCAAAATGATAGCATAAAGAATACACAATGCAAATACATGTTTTGGTTTTGCTAAATTTGCAACTTAAATGCAAAAGTTTCAATTTACGTTGCCCAATTTGATTGTCAAGTGGAGAAATTTTCATGTTTATCCTAACCCATAGATAAAAGTTTCTTTCAAACAATTAGACTCAATTTTCTATTTGATCTAATAATATTTTGTTTATAAAAACATTGTTTGAAAATTGACCTCTATCAAATTTCAATAATCAATTAGCAATTCTAATGAATTCAATAATATCAATCCTAAAACTTCGATAATTAATCTTAATTAAACTGAGTTTAATTAAATTAACTATTAATAGCTCTTCATAATTGTCAAGCTTAATATTAATATTTTAGATTATTAAAAGAGAGATCCATTATTTCAAATCTTCATAATAATCTTTTATAATTAATTATATATACATACATACTTACATACGTATATATATATATATATATATTTATATATTTATATATATATTTATATATTTATATATATATATATACATACATAAATAAAATATATATATATATAATAACATTTAATAATGCAATATTGAAAGGTCGAAATTCATACTCAAATAACATATGAAATTAAATTTAACAATGTCTACAAAAAAAATGTTTTAAATAAAACGCAAACCGAGCGGTGAGTTTATAGTACCGTCGACACATAAAGGACCTGCGGATCACAGGTATGATGCAGGTTGTAGGTACCCTACAAACTGCAGGCACACTGCAGTCACGCAATACCTTGTGATACCGCAGTGTCATAATGGTGTCGACAGGGGTGGGGAAAACGGTCCATCCGCCCCTTTAAATATTAACGCGATTATTCAATAACATTTTTTTATAAAAATGTTTCCATGCGATATGAAATATTATTAACATGGAACTCTATCGCGATTTGTTATTCGGTTCTTCAATTAAATATATCTATACATATGTATATATATATATATATATATATATATACATGTATATGTATATATACAAATTTTGTATCACAGTACATGTATAAATAATGCATATATATATATATATATATATATATATATATGTATATGCAGATTTTAAAAAATATGTTCTAGGTTTGACTAAGAATCTAAACCCTAGCCCCGTGTTCTTTTCAAATCTATGCATATGAAATTGTCAAATAAAATTAGCTACCATATTGAGAATTGCATAGGAAATTGCTCAGAAGACATATGGAAGACACGAAGAAGACAGGGAATGCAAGATGCGGAAATAACATAAGTAAAATCACAAGAAACTACCCGAATTCTGATGCTAAATCGCTCTTCCTCAAAAAATCTGCAGAGCAAGCTCCTCCCTTCTTCAAAATTCTCGAGTCCTCCAATGCTCCAATTGCACTCCCAACGCTATGTCTAAGCTTCTAAGAATGCCTAAATATAAAGAGCTTTCAGGAAACATCTAGAATGCTTCTAGAAACAGGTAGAAGGTGTCACCAACTAAGCATGGGTCCTTTCCAACCTTTTTGATGAGCCATAGGGTTGTAGACACCATGTGCTTAATTGATGCACTAACCCCCGCGTTGTTGACATATGAGAAATAGAAAAGTGCATTAATTCCCATGCAAGCTTATAACTCCAATTTACTTTTTATATAATTTCTATTTAAATATTTATAACTTTAATTTTTATATCTTTTATTATTATTATTTATTTATTACTTTATTATTATTTTATAATTATTATTAATTTTAATTTCTAATTTTCTTTTATTTAATTCATTTTTCCTCAATCAATTTTCCAATTAATTAATTATAATCAAAATATCAAATAACATGATATCTTATATTAATTTTCTCAAATAATTAATTTATTAATTAAATCTATTTATTAAGACTTAATTAATAGAAAATTCACCATAGACCTCCAAAATAAAATATGAAAACCCATCATAGAGCAAATCACTCAAAATCAATCTAAAGGGTTAAAAATCATGAATTATGTCATCCGACACATTCGGTGGGTAAAATATCCAGATACTTGTCCTACCTCACTAGGACAATTGGTTTAAAAGTTTAGAATTTGGACTTGAGAATTTATCTCCCTTCTCTTATCATTGAGATAGTATAATAGGGTACACTCATCCTGGCATTTCAGGGAAGTCGATACCCGGTGCCTGCAACCTGCAGAAAAACTATGCATGTACATACAATATATATAATGCTAAGCTAAATAGACAATGGCAAGAAGTGGTGCATCGTGTAGATCCCAATTAAGCAGGTGACTACGACTCCCTTCCTTAACCACATCAGAAACACCATACAATGAGAAAACACACACACCATACACATGCAAGTATGGGGTAAGTATCCATACTAAAACACACGAGATAATAACCATCAACTAATCATCATTAATAGCTGAAAATAATATAATGATCATCATGTAGGTATGAAACGTAAAGTCTAAATGATCTCATCATATAACCACTAAATCCATAACATAATGTCTGTTTGTGTCAAAACAATACCACTAATTCATCACATAAAACTAGTCCATCAAAGTCTGATAATAATAGCAACAATAAGTCTAGAAAAGATGTGAACGAAGGTAGGAACTAAATTTGGTCCACTCTATTGAGACTCCATGCATGGATCTCTAAGCATTGGAAGCCTCATATTAGGGATTTTGTTCATATTTTTCCTTTTCCTAAAGGTTTTTTGTTTCTAGATTAGATCACTTGGAGGGTAGAAGGGAAATTCTCTATGATCATGTATTTACTTGGGAAAATTGCTTCCCTCTTATGGTGAATCCATGGTATCCAAATTTTAACCAGTCATTTGAATCCTTTTACAAGGTTCCTATTTGAGTAAGATTGTCTAACCTTCCTCTTCAAATTTGGTTGGACTCTGTCTTTTAGGATATTGAAGAGGTGTTAGGGGATTTCATTATGGTATATTTTGACTCTTTTAATATTTTTCACTCTACCTATGCTAGGACCACTTTTGATAAAGATATTTCTAAAGGCCTTCCCACTAGAATCAAATTGTGCACTCATTAGGGCTCTTTCGTTTAAACTTTGGATTATGAAGGTCTTCCTTTTAGAAGCAAGAAACTCTTTAAAATTGGACATGTTGTAACAAAGTTCAAGGCTAAGAAAATTAAAGCTAAAAAATGCTCCACATTGTGGAAGTGGAATTTTTTGCAGCATTGCACGATGGTGAATATCTCCTCTCATGTGGAGGATAGTAGATCTCTCCAAGATTAGAAAGGGGATGAGGCTCCTTCTTCTAAGGTAGTGGTTTTTCTTGGTTCTAGTCAAAAGATGGAGACAATCCCTATTGGTTCCAATCAAAAGATGGAGACAATGCCTCTTGGTTTCAGTCACAAGGTGGATGTGGTGTCTTTTGGCTCTAGTTAGATGGTAGAGATAGTGCCTATTGATTCTAGTCAAATTTTGGTTGTTGTTCCTTCTAGTTCTACTCCATGTAAAATTTATGGTTCTCAAGATGGATCTATTCTATAGAGTGTTGTTTTACTCATGTTAGTGGTGATTCTACTCAATAGTCTATGGATGGTGTTGTATTTGTTGGCTCTATCGTTGATCCTAGTACTAATATGGTTCTTCTAGTGAGGGTTACATAAGCTGGTCCAACCTAGTCTTCTATTTTGGAATCTCACTTGTGATAGCCTAAGGTTGATATGGTGGAGGATAGTTGGATACTAGAATAACTGTAAAACATTCTAAAAAGGCTCCTCCTTAATTTGATATGGCTCTCCATTCTGAAAAGAAGGGAGAGAAATAAAATTCTTAGCTTTCCCTTGTGGATTGTAGGTTGTGAATTCTCGTTTCTCTAAAACCTAGTTAATAGGGGGTTATGATGCTTATTTTTATGCCCACCTTTTCTTTTTGTCTTATGCTTTTTTTTTTGATTTGGTTGGGGCTACTAAACATTTACTATTGATCTATGGAAGCATTTGTCTTTTTGTGGGATTTTAAATCCATTCAACTCTATTATAGGGGTTTTCAGGTCCTGTCAAAACCTATCTTAGTATCATGGTTTGGGGTGATTGGGAATTCTTTGAATATCTTTTATCTCCAAATGTTAGTGGTTTTGGGTACCCTCAAAACCTATTTTTACCTTAATTCAAAACATTACAATAGTTATCCATTCTAGAAAACATACAAAACACCAATAATTAGTTGTAGATATTTAATATTGTAGCAAACAAAGTTGTATAGTACTAAATTTAGCAACCAAACACCAAAGTTGTATTTTATCTTCGACCAACATATATTATTTATCGATCCCCAGTAAATGCACTAGGGGTAATTCAAAGAAGACAGAGATTATGGATGACAAAAAAATTGATGAGCTAAAGGCCTATGCTATGAACATGAATATTCTTGCAGATCAGGCTATTGATTTACTAAAGACCTTGTAGTTGTCCTGGTGTTGTCTTTTTGCTAACTTTTTGTTGTCTTTTCCTATTTGATGTATTAAGACTACTTGTCTTAGTTTGTATTTTTTTGGTGCTGATGCACGATTCCTTGTGAGCTTTTTTAGCTTGTTTGTTTAATACTCTATAAAAAGTTTCAAGTCCTTCAAAACTTGTTTTTACTTAATCAAAATATATATTGTTTATCAAATTCAAGCTTTTATTTATTTTTCCAAACTTTTTTATCTTCTTGGTTGAATCAAATTCTCCCTTTTGATCCATCCTTTGGACTTCATTCAATTTAGGGAATAAAGGGATGGATTCTATGGAATTTAAAATCAGTTAGTGTCAATTCCCTATTCACTCAAAGAAATATGTTAAGTAATACAATCATTAAAAAATAGATTATAGAAATATATATTATAGTATATTTTCTAAATATTTTCTTATAGTAATAAATAATATTGTTCATTTTATTTTGGTTATTTAGTAGTCTCAAAGTTTGTTGAAAATAAATTCTTCAAAATAAATTAAAGAATAAAGAGGAAAATATTATTAAATGAATTAGTTTGTGTTTATTTTAGAACGATAATTTAAGAACTTTATTTGTTTAGTAAGGTTATTTTGGCATAAAGTTTGTGAAATTAATTTTATTTTAATATTTATATATTTTTGTCATGGATTAGAATCTACAATCTAATTGTTAGTAAATTCTTTAATTTATTTTTTAATAAGATTTCTATTAATTGAAGGAAGAAAACCTTTAGATTCAATTAGGTAATGCGTTCATTTTGTTAGAAATATAATTATCAGATCATCTAATTCTTTTATCTATTTTGGGAAGAAAATTAGGTTACTTTTCTAGGTGTCATAGGAAATTGTGCATTTATTTTAGTATATCTTTATGTATGGAATATTCTTCTTGGCTTTGCATCTAATTTATCATGCTTGTCCTTCTAGATGCAACATATTTTAGTTGAGATGTGCACTAATTAAGTTTCTATTAATGTTTCACATATACACATATTTGTTTATTTTATATTTTATTATTTACAATTAGTATGTGAATAATTAGCATTGTCTAGTAATCTACAACAACAATTATATAGGTGGAATGTGTTTAGAGTATTTTGTTGGAAGTAATAATCAGTATTGAATTCATTTTGTGGACAAGCTTTTTCAATTACTGATTTCAAGCTCTTGAAATTGACTATTATCATGTTTGATGATGTGCATGGGGGCTTGTTTGTATATAATGACATTGTAATGAATCATGTGTTTGTTGTGTATTGCTATGTTGAATTTTGAGGTTATGGTGTTTTGGGTCTCGCAACCTTTGATTGGTTTGTGATTCATTTGGTCACCTTCATCATAACCAAGTAGACCATTAGTTATTTAGCATATTTCATTATAATTTTCTAGAAGGTGGGATGATTATCATGATATATATTTAACGATATTGGTTATAATGGTGTTCTTATTATAAAATTCCATGTTTTCTTCCATGAGACATTTTAATGTGGGTTGAGCTCTATTTTGATTTGTGGGATATATATCAAGTTATTAATTAACTTAGACTAGGATTTTAGCTTTGTTCCACCTAAGTAGGTGGCAATTGTCGAGACTATTGTCTGGGAAATAGGTCCCTAGAAAGGGTTACACACTCATTTTAATATCTTTAAATATGTCATGCATATGATACACTTTAAACCCACTTCTTTGTGAAAAAATATAATATGGTTCAAAATATGAGTGTCAAACTACAAAAGTGCTTAGCTTGAATGTAGGCAAGACCATTAATGGTGGGCCCTCAAGGCTTAGGTCCAATCCATAGGATTTGTCTCAAGTATTTAACACAATTTTATACATTTTAACTAATGATTCATGTAGATAAAATATTAGTAAGTATTTAATCATGATAATGTATCTAATATGTTGCATAGGTCTAGTCATTTAGGATGTGTGTACTTATAAGTGTTGGACACGATGGTCATTCTAAAATAGCAAGTCGGCAATATTTAGGTATGTAATGACTGTCATTTTTAGTTGAGCATGCCAAGTAGTATGATGTCTTAACCTTGTAAAGTTGTATGATATAGTTCTCAAATGTGATTATAACAATAAATTATTTATTTTTTATTGTAAAGTGAATATGATCTAACATACTAGTGTGATTAGTGTAGCTTAAAGTAACCATGTCTTGGGAACCTTTGAGAAAGTTAGATGGATTAAAGTAATATTATTTAATATTTAATCATTTGTTAATGAATTTATAATTAAACTTGCTTCCACATTCATGTTGTATTAATTATGTATAATATTTTCAAAATATATTGTATCAACTTTATATTTCTAGCCAATTGGCTTTCTAATGGGTTCCTAGTCAAGGCATTACACACTTACCTGAAATGAAACCTATGGTTTCATGTTCTACCACTAAATTATACTATATGTCTACTACACATGAGTCTAAGGAGGTAGTTTAGTTACAAATAATTGGCAAAATTTTTGGTTTTCATTGGAGGATAATGAGGATTGAATGTTACAATGAGAATGCAACTTTTTTGCCAAAAAATCCTATGTATCAAGCTCATACTAAGCATATTGATTCTCAATTTTACTTTGTGTGGGAAATAGTTGAAAGTGGAAAATTATTTCTTGGAAAATTTGACACTTTAAATAATGTTATAGATTCTCTCTCAAAGCTAACAACTACAAATAATTTCTCTTGGTGTAGGAAGGCCATGTGCCTTGATCAATCTGCTAGATTTGCATTTTGTAACTTTGTGGGATAGTTTACATCGTTTGATGTCAAGTAGTATAATGCTAGGATTTAGGTACCATCAACCTTGGAAATCCTTAAATTATTATTTTTCCACAATCTTCTTTAATTTGTCCATAAGAGTTCTCCCACCCAATGCTAGGTGGAGTACTTTGATTCTCACTTCTCTTTCCCAATAGGGTGACTGAGAGTGATAGAATATTATGTAGGGCCTATTTTCATTCATCTCTTTATGATTTTAGCTTGTTGTCCACTAGTAGAACTATGCTTCCAACAATTTTTCATGTTAGATTAGGGAAATTTCAATTTGAATTTATCAAAAGGAATCCTGTGGAATTGTTTGACTAAGGTTGTGAAAGAGGCCATGAATTTAAGGAAATTTTACTTTTACCATTCAAATTTAGGTAAAAATCAAAATAGCTAGGCATCCCTTCTTGCAATATTTTATTTTAAGATAATTGAACACTTTCTAGAAGCTATACTAGTATCGATGCTAGTCAAAAAAAAATTCATACGATTATATGATGACACATATCATGATAATTTATGATAGATTCCCTACATAGGTGGACATGCATGAAATATTCCCTATGACAACTATAAGAACATCTGTAAGAGACTATTTTTGGGGGTGGTTGGGAGGCTCTCCCAGGTGGTTTTATTTCTTGATATTTTATGCTACCACAATGGTACTCATCCTCACAAATCCCTATAATTGGGGCCTTGAGCTTGAGTTATTCATTCAATCCTATTCAATTTCTAGGGTAACAAACCATTCCCATAGATCTACAAGGAAGTGCATTATTGTTGTAATCTTCATTGGATTAGTAATATACTTTCCTCTCTTTTAGTTGTGGAGTATTTTTTCCTAAAAAGGTTTCTCCATATAAATATGGTGTTTTATTTGTAATGGATTTCTAGTTCATGTTTTTATTTTTTGATCACTTTATTAAAAGTTAATATTTGGTTTTAGATTTGCATAAATAATCAATTAATTTCTCATTGTTAGATTTTTTCACCTTGTTTTACAACAATAAGTGCATAAGTACCCAAGTGTTTGTGGAATGATCTAGGTATCATGTTTTGATTTTGTTAGACTTTATAGATTTGAGTGTACTCTTCCCTAATGTCAGTTTATAGGAGACCACATAATCCATTTTTCCATCTAGACATATTCATCATACATTGATAATGATTTTTAAAAATGTGTGACCTAATCTACAACTAGAATAATTAGTAGTGTCCAAAAAAAATCATCATGTGTGGTCAACCATTATGTTTTGGAAATAGACTTATTTAAGTTGAATAAATTATTTCCAATTTTTAATAGATAAACTTTTAATGGTTTTAAATTATAATTTGATATTTATTTTCACAAGTGTGTTATGTGTAGATCTAAAGTATGGATAATTGCCTCATTTGATCAATGACCTAATCATTTTGATAATTTATGATTTATTTTTCAATACTAATCGTTTGATTCTATTTTGAACTTAGTTGTAATGGAGTCATTAAAAGGAAAATAATGTTAATCTTCATACTTTAACATTTGCATTTTTGTCTATAAATGCTCATACTCTCAACATTTAAAAATCATTGTGCAATATCTAGGGGATATCTAGTGGGGTGATTTTTATGGGTATCAACTTATTGGAATTATCTTGGTGAGTTCTTCTTATTATCCAAATAATCTGTCTTCTCTCTTCATGTAGAAAATGAGTTGGTTTATAATACTTTGGATCAAGTTCAAGGTAGAGTTTCAAGATCTCTCCCTTTTCATTCAAATCTAATGATTTTAAGTAGTTGAATTTGACTGAGGAAAAAATACTTTATTAATTTATTCCAAAGTACTTTATAGGTTCCTCAATTTGATTTGATTTGATTCTAAAAACTATATTTAGGAAATATTTTTCAATCAAAATTTGGGTTCAATGAGTGAAATAAAAATTTGGTGTAGTTTTGTAATGTTAGGAGAATGAGATTCATGAAGTCCATAAACCTTTTTATTGTGCAAACATGTATATTATATTTATTAAATGCGTGATTTGATTAATTCTACTAAAATGGACCCACTCTCATAGGGAAATGATCAATTGAATAAACTTATCTTTTTCTATGAACATTAACGTTTTAAGAATTATCATTCAATTTAATTTTATATTCCTTAATTCATGTAGAAAGGGATGAGCTTAGGGTGCACAAGTATTATAGTTGGTAAACAGAGTAATTTTCAATGGTGATTGAGGCCTAAAGTTTCTTCTAAGGTAACTTATTGGAGATTTAGAGTAACACAATCATAAACACGATTAAAAAAATGAGGTAAAACATTATTAATATGAATTAAATGACCCTTGTATGCCTTGATCACTTGTATAGGCTAAGGATGCATTAGGAAAGTTGGGCCATTTTGGTGGCATGATTTGGCAAGATTGAGTTTCCTCACCATAATGAGAGGACCACTTGGTTCCAATGGGGTGATCACATTGGGCTAGGCAATGTCAGCTTCTATTTCATTATCTCTAACTGTCATGTCCCCAATTTTTGGTGACAGTTTGATTTAATTAATTTAATTAATACTGGTTGTCCAAGGACGACTAATTAATTATTTTAATTAAATAAATAAATAACTTTATATTTAATAAAGTGACTTGGATTATAAAAATATTTAATAAAGTCACTTGAGGGATAAGATCAAAAAGGTTCTAGAAGTCTCTGGAGAGGATGGAGGGAAAAGAATAAATAGGCACCCCGGGGCTCCATTCGAATCAAGCAGTTGATTACCTCTCTTTGATTTTCAGATTGTGATTCAATCACAGGTGCATTGTGGAACCTAGGGTTTTCGCAATTGTCACAGTTGGCCATTGAGAACGATAACTCTCAATTGGTACGCAATTTTGAGGGTGTGAAATATCATCCGAATTATTGCAGATTGGAGGTGACATTCAGTCATTTCATCGGGGCAGAATTTGTGGCCTAAGGCCAAATTCGAAGGATTGATATTTGAAGATTTTAGTTTTTGCAAGCATCGTTGTATACCATTGAGATCATTCTCGTGAAGCATTGGAGAACCAGTTTAAAATTCGCAGGTCACAGTCCAACACTTCCGTATAAGGTTTGGGCCAAATTCCATTTCCCTTGGACAGTCGGCATTATCATTGTGAGTTGTAACATCTTACATCCAGTGCCGGCAATACCATGAGTTGTCTAGCATCCAAGACGATTTGTATTGCTTAATCTGCCAACGATGTGAGTAAGAGAAGACAGAGGTAAGGCGACTGGAGCGGACAAACTTTCAGCAGCATTTTCGTATTTGGTTAAGGCCGAAGTCTGAAGCTATTTTTTTGGGCAAGCCGGATTGCAATACCACATCAGCGGCAATCACATATTTGGAGCTTTTTAAAATTGGGATTTGAGGGTTCTGAGCCTTGCAAATAGACGTCTTCATCAACCTTCCCGTCACTTCCTAAAAACCAGTAAAAATCGCATGAAATGGGGCCGGTGAAACAATTGCACGTGCGCGTATCGTCATCCAGTGGAAGAACGAAGAAAGGCACGCAGTAGATATCCAACGATAACGTTAATTAGGGTAGTCAGAGCAATGATCGAGGTTTGTTGGCAAATATTTCCATAAGAACGAATGTCTTCATGTCCGTGGGTCCAGCAAAATGAAAAAAAGCACAGAGATCGGGATTCCTTCTAAAGACAATTCGAACATTGTTGAATTGATGAAGTGAAATTGAATCCGAATCCATTCCTAGCACCCATGATCTAGTAGCTTGGCTTTCCGACCCAAAATTAATAGGTTAACAAATAAGCACAGGGAGTTATTCTGTCTCATACTTGAGACAGTTGGATAAAGTGTCGACCCAGACTACAGATGAAGTGTCGACCTGAACTGCCGAGTTATATTCAGGAGGACAGCATTTCCTGTTTTGTGCGCTAGACGTCTTGCTCCATGTACCTACGATCTCCATAATGAATAATGTGTGGGGGACGACAATTTCCAGGGTCTTCCCAATTGAATTGGGTTCATAAAAATGTGTTGCTAGAATAAAATCTGGGCCTGACTATTTTTATTCAGATATATCATTTTCCTGCTGTCAAGATTCCTTGCTACTGGGTCTGTTCTCCTCTTAAGGCAGGAGAACTACCTCTACGGAAATTGCCCCTAGTGCAGTAAGTTTTTTCTAAGCACATGTGGATGTGGGGACAGTGGGATTGTTGTATTGGAAAGTCTTTCTTTCAAGTTCGTAGCCCTTATTCAACATCTTTGCTTGATGAAATTTTGGGTCTCTGCCACCCTTTGGAAGTGAACATAGGTGTAAGGAAGTCAATTATGATAGTTGTTCATGGCTAACATGATTTGCTGGTAAAGTATCAAAAAAGCTAAGTTGGACCTTATCTTGGTACGATACATACATACATCTGGTTACATTGTTACTTGATGTAATGCCTAACCCTTGAAGTTTTAAGTTTTGGGTGTTTAAGAAGCAATAATCCTGACGGGGATACTTCAGTGGTATCAGAGCGTGTTTGCAAATTATTTGACGAATTGCCATAGTACAATATCGAGATTTAGTCCCCTTTATAGTAAGGGTTATTTCACTAACCCCAACCCCTTTTGTAGATTTGAGAAGAATCTTGATATGACATATGGATATTATGCTTTCTCCTATATAGATATTATTTTAATGAGCATGTTTGATGTGTCCACACCATATATCATGTCTATATGATTATCTATCTCCATGTGTATTCTTGTTTGACTACTTAGGTTGTGTGATTATATCCATTAGCATGGTTGGGTAAACCTATGTATTACAAATGGTCAAGTGATGGTGCAAACCACCATTGGGATTGGTGGGTTTGGATTATGCTTCAAGAGAAAAGATAGCATTTTCCTCCCTTTTACTTTCCTCTTATTACATTTCATGCAAATTGTAAAGAATGTATATTAAATTAATAAATTCAAGTAAACTAGATAATGTTAATATACATTATTGTACAATATTTAAAATAGGTCCTTAAATATTATCCCATGTGCTACCTTGAATGTTGTTAAGTAAAAGGGTTCGAACCCTACATCCTTATTTACATAATATTAATCAAAGTGTGACTTTTGTAATATTTAAAGGAAGATCAAATTTACTTGATTCTAATGTTTATCTTTTATCTCTAATATTTCACTTATTTTGATTTTTTTAATAAGCAATTACACGTTTGTGTTTCCATTATTAAACCTATTTTATATCCTTACATTGTTTCCATTCACCTCTAATCAAAGGTTATCAAAAATTGACAAGCTCTCAATTCCACATAATTAATTTTCTTTTATTTAAACTCTAATGATCGCAATTTTACTAATCTATTAACTATCGTAGGATCATGTTGTAATATTTTTCAAAAAATAAGAAAACCCATTATAATTTTTTTGAAAAAATCATATAGACAAGTTTGTACCACATATATCAATATATGTAGGTGCATCTCAAAGCATCACTTCCTCCCAAAATTTAGATTCTCCCTAATATGACCTCTTCCCACAAATGATCTAACTCTATCTTGCACTCTCTTTTACAATGCAAGCCTATCTTTTAAGAAGTTTCATAAGCATCAAAATTTATTTTCTTTATGAGACTTACATAGTTAAGAAAAAATGTGAAAATTAAAGAGTTATTGTCTATAGTTGTCTAATCATATGACATGTTATGTCATTTAGAATTCTCTTTCCATTGAATTATCATAAAATACTCTAAAAGAATATTATACAATCTATGGTAAATGTGACTGGTTATAACTAAAATATGAATGCTAGTTTTACAAAGTTTTCATCATTTATATTTTTAATTGAATGTTTGCATGGAATAGAAAAAGTAGAAATATGTACAAAATCATAACTATATAACAAAGACTAAACTTTCTATCTTCAAGAAAGAGTATTGGTTTTTTACAAAGCCAACCATTGTAAATTATAGTACCATCTAGAAATGTGCCTATACACATGTGAATTTTTTTTGATAAGGAGGCTAAAATAGGTTTTAAGGGGGCCCGAGACCCCATAATGTTCCTACAAAAGATATACCAATTAAGTCTTAAAATAGTTTAGAGATGGACAAAAACAACAAACCCACAACCAAAAGCCAAGAAACAACATCTAGAAACCACACTAACTTAACAAAGATAAAAAGAACTAAGATATGAAACAATAACAAAAAAAAATACAAGGACACTAAGAGTTGGGCCATCTCTATAGCATTTACCACTAGCTCCTCCTTGAGCTCCATCATCTTGTGAGTCATATTCTTAATATCCATCATGTCCAGAGGAGGATTAGTCTTCTTTTTCTTCTTGATATATTTTGTACATTTTGATGGGCCAATAACTAGCTTCTCAATATACGTCGCTTCCAAATCCAAAACTAGCATTGCACTTGCCTCTTGGTCCACTTTACCCACCAACTTGTTCAAGCAATCCACTAAGGCCACCACGATTTCCTAACAATTGGTAATGACACCTTTGACACAACTTTCCATTTTATCCATTCTTTCCTTCAACTCCTCAATCCGTATGCCAATATTATTTAAATTCCCCTCCTTTTCCTTCTTATTCCCTTCCATCACATCTACATGGAGTTTTTCCTACTTAGCATTTAGAGCCTATAATTCAGGTTAAGGGACTTGGTGGAGTTGAAAGTCCATTTCTCCATGTGAAAGGTATAATGGAGATTGCCTTTGTCGTTTGAAGAACACCCAGAGGTGGTTCAACCTTCATATCCCTCAGATAATTCTCCAAAAGCTTAACATTGACTTTTTCACCATCAACCGTCCTAAATTTGTGTGAATTTGTTTTATAAAGTTATTGAGTATATTGAGAGTGTTTCACATATTTGCAACCAAACGTATCTTGATTTATGTGATGAATGAATGTATATTGATCTACATCGTAACTAATTGATAAAACACTCGCCTCTTCTATGTCCATTTCTTTAGTGTTCCCTTATGTAATGTTCATATCTTTCACATTCACTAAACACTTAATACATTTTTTATATGTGACATTTGCCCCCACTCCTATTCTTTTTGTTTTTACCTTTTCTCAACATGCTTCCATTTCTTTAGTTGTCAAACTCCTATAATTTTTTAAAATTTAGTTGATTCACTCCTTAGATTGTCTTAAATACAATCTTGAACTTTTGTTTTTAATTAGAATATTTATCAATAACACTCTAACAAAATTTGAACATTGATAAAGAAAAATACTAAACCTTAACCATCATAAAATATTAATATAAACATGGAAATGTCAATTGACTATAGTTAATTTTGTTTTCTAATTATATTAATAATACACTAAAATTAGATCATGTCCCCTTTTAAAGATTTACAAATCCTTGAACAATATGCTAATTTTGCCTAGGAAACATACTAATAAAATATTATATAAAATATATAGCAAACAAGTTACATAATTCCAATGGTCAAATTCGCTTGAGGTTAATGGCGTATAAAACTACCCATAGAAGCTTGAATATTGCATTCACCCCCAGAACTCGCCATCGTGTGAACAGCCCTCCGTCTTTAAGTTAAAAAGGACACATGTCGGAAGCAGATTCCAAAACCGTTGTCAACCGACGCCCAAAAAGAATTGTCCTACTTCTGATTTTATTTTCACACTAAACCATTTCAAACATGTGATAAAAGACAATATTGAAGACATTATTAAAGACAATATTAATTTAACTTTTCATACTTTTATAAGAGATCAACCAAAAACTAAAGCAAACACTTGAATGCATACAAAACCATTCAACTGTATAACAAGAGCGCCGGATTATTGTGATCGTTATTATGATTGTTATTGCCTAATCTATTGATGTTAATGTGTACGTGTCGAAAAGGTGTTAAGACGTAAGAATAAATGGGATACATTGTAAATTAAGAAGAAAAAAAAACGGTTGCTTGTGCTGACAAATAGGAAGCTAGGTTGAAACATACTCCTACGAAGACCTCAAGAAGGTTAAAGTAACCAAAAATTAATGTGAAAGGACCAAAGGAGCCAGAAATCGCATTGAAAATAGTTGAAAATTATGTGTCAAATGAATCGAGTGGCAAGCAATCAAGTCAATTTAAATTGTTTGGCTTTAGAATATTTAATAATAATGTAATAATGTGGCTATTGATCATAATAGAATGTGGATGAACAAATCAGGCAACCACTATTATTAAAGAATTGAATAAAGCGACTAACCTTAGTTATTGGATAGGACATTGCACATGCACCTTAAGTACTTGAGAATGACTCATCACCTTGCACTAGGTACTGTCTTCTTTGTGGTGTTTGTAGAAGGTTGTATGCTTTGTCTCTTCTTCAAGAAAGGGAGGGTTCACACCCTTAATTGGTCTACTTCTATTGTTATTAAAAAAAAAAAAGTTTTAAAAAAAAAGTTACATAGAATTAGGAGAAAGGTTGTAATAATACGTGTTGGTTCAGTATTTAATTTTTTTTTAATATTTGTATTAATAGTTGTAATTTAAAAGTTGTTATGGTTATTTATTTTTATTTACAATTAAATAAAATGTAATCTTTAGATTTAAATAGCAAAAAATTATGTGATGATATATTAATGTATCAATAAAACATGATGAAGTGTAAAACTATTGATCTCATCTTTTAAGGCCTTTTTAGACACCTTAGCAAAAAGCATGTTGATATGACATCAGATTTGATGGTGCGACCCCAACACCTTAGTTGTAAGAAAGAGACTTGTCATGTACTATATTGTAAAAATCTAGGCATGATTTAAAAATTCTACGTGGAATTTTGAGAAGCGTGAAATTAGGGAGCTAAACTACTGGACCATATTGCTTAATGCTCCAATGCAAACACTATATTAATTGGAGAATCCCTATATTTGAGTAGAGGTTAAATTTCACATTAACTAGGGAACATCCCACAACGTAGTGGTAAGTTGCAAGCCTCTCATCCGAGAGGTCATAGGTTTGAGTTTACTCAAGCCCCATATTGATCTCAACTTAGACCCATTACTAATTTAAAAAAATCACACTAACTCGATAAATTATAACAACCCATTTTTATTATTCATATGATTTGTTTATATATTTAAATTTGACTAATTAAATAAAGAATATTTATAAATATTAGTATTTTTTTTTAAAACAATTTAATTGCTTGTTTTTATGATTGTCACTTTCTATTTTTTTTGTATAAATTGTGCTTATTTGACTACAAATATATGATATATGAACATATGTTTGAAATAATTAATCGTATAGTTCAATCGATTAAATTTTATTATAACAATTATTACATGATTACATGACTTTTTATTTAAGATTATGTTCTAACTATGATGAGGCGAATGCATAAACCTCTTTATATTTTTCAAATAGGAAAAGTTCGATCAAGAGAGAATTATAAATTGATTTTAAATAACAATCGTATCATAAATTTAGGCACTTACATTATAGATTGTATCTATATTAGAATGTGTTCATATGTACTTACTCAATTTCATTATGAATATGCCTAGTTATACGTGTAACTATTTGATTTGATTTATGATAATATGAAGTTATGATACTAGTTATCATTGCTCAAATGCTATTTTATTGATTATTATTTTATGATTATGATTTTTCATTTAAGAAATTAGATTAACTATCAATTTAGTTTAGAAATTAACTAGCAGCCAAAAATGGGTTCTGACCCAGAAAAATAAAATATTGCAAAACAACTACAAGACATAAGCAACACATACTAACCTACCCCCCTTTTTAATTTCAAAAGCCCTTACATCAGAGTGTCCCAAAATTCACTTATCATAATGTAACTACAAGCAATCTTAAACATAATATATACATAGCCCATATCAAAGAGAGTTTAGAGAAGCATCATGAATAGAGCCCACATGAGTTGAGTGCTAAAATAAGGAACATAAAAAAAACCTAAGACTAAAACAAGGAGAGTTAACTCCTTGTTTTTCTCTTTCTGTTCTATCTTAGCCAAGAAAGCCTAGAGCCAATCATCTGCTAGGAACTTGTTGAGAGAGCTCGTGGTGTTCACCCCCACTACAGTAGTAAGGCATTTGCTTCTGAGCATGTAGAAGGTGAAGCATCAATGTCACTAAGTGCATAAACTTGACCGTAAACCTGGTCACATCATTGAATCTCAGCTAAAAAATCTCCTACCTCTCCTACAATTTCTTGAAACTCTTGTTAATGGCCTCCAACATATCATCATTTTTCTAATTTGCATCTACAGAGGTCCCCTATAGGTCCTTATCTTGGGTCTATTTTCCTTTGCCATGATTATGATGAGGGGAGGTGAGAGTCCCACCTTTTTCACCCACTTGTTTGACAAGAGCATCATTCTTTAGGGTGTCCAAGACATGAGACAAAATAGGGCTTAAGTGGACACTTTCTCCACCTTTTCCCTTTCTAGTTGTATCCTCTTCCTCATCCTCAATGTATTTCTTCCAAAAAGCTTTTTTCTTTTTCCTTTTCTAAGGGGGTTTGCATTTTCAACCACTAATGGAGTCCAAGCTAACAAGTTGCTCATGCTTAGGCTTTGGGTCCATAATCATATGTTTTTTCTTATTCCTAGGGGACCTTTTCCATCCATCTTTCATTTCCATGGAGTCCACTATCTATAAATCTTTCTCCATCTTGATTTTCTTAAGGATATTGTGGGGAGAGTTTCTAAGGCTTTTAGTATCAACAATAGAAACAACCTCAACCAAAATTTGAGGGGTTGATGTAGAAATAGTAGGGTTAGGGAGAACAACTTGAACATTGATAAGCTAGGTAGGGTAAAGAATTTTGTGAAAGTTGAATAATTTTAACATAAATGTCTAGTGTAGGATATTGTAGGGTTTACCCTTTTTCATCTTCTCCCTAACCTTAAGGATATTATATTCCACGGAATGAAGGATGAGGTATGGAAACAAGATGAGATCATGGCTCCTAAAATGGTTTAAGATAGGAAAATGATAATAGTAAAAAATATGGAACCTAATATCTAAGGTGAGATAGTGCATGACAACATAACATACCTCTTTCCAGAGATTCATCAAGGTCATTCTAACAAAACCACCATGATTGTGAGTTAGACTTTCACTGGGGTAGAAATAATGTTTAAAGTTGGCTTCATTTGTAACATGAGTTTTCTTTCACCATTTTTGTCCATCCAAGTTGTTGGGACTCAAAATCGTCTTCCTGATTTGAGTACCATTCCAAGCTTTTGAGACCCTTAAAGTGCATATCATGCAAGTGTACCCAATTGTCCTTTTAAGGCCTAAGAGGTGTTTAATGTTTCTAACACCTTGCATTTAGTATGTCTCTGCATCCCATGAAGATAAACTGTCATTCCGAGTCATTCTGTGAAATTTCATTTTGAGCAATGTCCAAATTTGCAATTTTCCCTAGGTGTCAAACATCGATAAAAGGCCTAGTTTGCAAATCAAAGAACCCATGTTTTAGCTATCAAGTCATTCAACATGTTTTGACTAGGTTTTGAATCCCTCAAAGTTGGTTGTTTATTGTTGTTGTGCTGATGTAAATTTCCCAAAATTATGGGAGGCCCTATTTGATAGGTTATATCTTTGACCTAGTTGAACAAAATGAGAAATTTCCTTTTGCATTGCATTCTAGAGGTCAGAAACTTACTATGTTTTAGATTTGAGCTCATAATGAATCAGTTTGATCAGTTTTTGAATGCAATTCTAAATGTAATTTATAAAGCTTTAGTGGTGTCAAAAAATGTCGATTGATCAGTACCCTTATTGGGGATGTCATAACTCTAAATCTAGTGATAGGTGAGATGAAATGGATTATACCGTTGCATTCTAATTTGAAATTTCTTTAGGTGTGTCAGTTTTGTGAATCCTGAAAAATCTTTCTACACACTTTCCTAGGTCCTTTCCTTTTGTAAAAATCACTTTTCTACCATTGCTTCTAGTTCTGCAAAATCCAAGTAGCCCGCTTTGACTGCTTACCAAATTCACCTAGTTATTCGTCATGAGCCCTAATTCTAGATTTATATTCTCCTCATGACAATGAACCAATGTCCTAGTTTTAGTGCCCCCAAGCATCAGTTTGACCTATTTTCAAAGCCAAAATGGAATGCGATTTATGGTTTTCTGACATGTTTTCTTGCAGGTGGTTCTAAGAAGGCAACTTTAATGGTTAATATATTTTGAACCCATCATGAGATGAGATCTGATAGGGTAAGAGATCATTGAACAAAGATTCAGTAAGTTAAATCCCAAGGCTCAGTCAGGTGTTTCTGTCAGTTTTTAAAGACAATCAGAGCATCCCTTGACACAAAATTGGCAGTTTACAAATAAATGGTAGAATAAGTTTTAAATGATCATTTAGGGCTCGTTTGGCAAGTGGAATACAAGCGGAATAGGCATATGTAAATTCCAAAAAAATTGAATTCCTCGTTTGGATGCACCAAAATAGAATTGGAATACGAAGTAAAAATAGAATACGTATTCCATTTTTGGCCCAAAAATGAGGTTTTTCAATTCCACCAAAATAGGTGTTATTGGAATACATATTCCTATTCCATTTTTTTTAATTTTAGAAAACATAAATTTTGGGGTCTGTGAATTCCCATCAAATATTGGCTGAACCAAACGGAGAACAGGAATACGTAGCCCCATTTTCTATTCCAGAATACATATTCCTATTCCTATAGCCAAATGGGCCCTTAGTAGTCAAATTTGATTTTAATCGAGATGATGGATTCAACAGGCCACTCAGAAGGATTAGGTGTTTAAGTTCAATTTTTTTTATAGCCAGAGCCACTTTGGGGCCTGACTATTTCCACTAGCATCTTCACCAATGTGGGACTAATAATGAAATAAATTGTCATGAAAAGGCCTCCATACATGAACATTATCCAAATGTGTATCATGCAAGTGGATTATCATTGCACCAAGGCTACTAAAATTGAAACTAAAACCTATCATTTGCAAAGCCTTCCCTCATAGCGCATTATATGTTAGACTTTCCTTCTTTCCTTTTCATTCCTAGGAACAAGATTTCAATAATGGGATTAAATTATAGAAAAAACAAAGAACCACTCTAAAAGATCATTTTGAAGTTCTCTAATCTTCTCTAAATACTGTTGTTCTCATATTCTTTTATGAGTTGCTTGTGGATTTTTCTTGACAATTCCATAAAAATATGTATAGCTATGACTCCATGTTCAGCTACAATGACTTCATGTTCTTCCAACCCCCTGTCTTTGCCCCCAAATGTTGTAAGGAAACTTGGCAATAAAGAATATAACCATTTCCACATAACCCATAATAAATCTGAAATAAATACGGAATTAAAAACCACATGCAAGAGAATAGACAACATACCCATAAAAATTGTGACACAAGATATACCCTGGGAAACCCTCATTGAGGGAAAAACCCAGCCTCCAAAAGCATCCATCACCATGTATTATTTAGCAAAAATACCATTGCCATACAACCATGGAAGCCTTCATGGCCATAGCCACAACTGAGCAAACTATGTGAACAAGCATGAATCCACACATCCCATGCCATGCTTTCAACCTTCACAAATGCTCCCTTGGCTAACCTGTCAAGCCTTGTCCCGCTCGACTCTTGCCTTTTGTCTTCTCCTTGTCATTCTCTCTCTCTATACAACAACTACTTTTGTGGCTGCTTATATAGTAGCAAGTCCCACAAAACCACCAAGTGGTATTACATAAACCATGTGCTAAAACCATGTGCTACCTAACCCATTGACCCCACATTTAATATTGGGCATTTAATTCTTTTCCCCAATATTAAATAATTACATAAAATATTATCACAATGTTACAATACAACTCATCAAGAATATTTTATGGGAATCTTTACATGTTGCACATCCATCTAGGTACAACATTACATAATAAAAAATAAAATAAAATAACAATATTATGCAATGTGTGCAACACCGATTATCTCAACAATCTCCCACTTGTTGTATACATTGCATAGGGTCAATTCGTAGCCACATAAATGAACAAGGGAACAATCCCTACCAGCACATCCACCATCATGGATCAAAATACACCAAGTGCTCCATCCTGGTACCCGCAACAAAATCAAAGTATCCAGCATCTCAAACATGAATGATCTCACCTCCTATTATGCCATTCCTACTGGACATACATAGAAGCCATCAAAAGAGAAAACCACCCAACCTGTCACATTAGAAGATCATAAAATCCTGTACCAACTGAAATTCCAAGCACAAATAACCTGATCCAAAGGTAATCACATGTATCCGTAGTTGTCAAAAATATCCATAGCTGAAATAGCACCCACAGCAAGTGCCAAACCCATCCAACTATCCATACCTCAAAGGTATAACAAGTGAATCTTATATCACCGACATATCCAATCTATAACCTGCAATCATAAGCCTCAAGAGCAATACCTACCACATATATACCAAGAAGCTCCCACTGCAAAAGATAATGTTAAATCTATAACCAATCCACTCACAACATCTCAAAGAAGTGAATCCATGTAGTATCAAGGACATCCACAATACATAAATTGATATCCTGCAAGAACAACTCTCATAACAAGTCTCCAATGCTCTCCCAAGTTCACCACAACCAACAGAGGAAAGAGATAAAGTAATAACCATGTCATCTCTCACATGAAAAACATGAGCACAAACCAATGATCACAATCTCTAACCAATCTCAAATCCAATGTAGGCAAAAACTGAACATCCAAGAAGATAACCAAGACCAGAGAAACCATGCAAATCATAACCTGTATCATGTTCTTCTACACACACCTCTAGATGTAAACTGTGCAAGTATGATCTCCTCCATAAAACCCCAACAAGAAGCCTCAACAACACCCAAACCATACCATATAACTAATCATGGATGTAAGCCTCTCACAAGAAGATCAAACTCAATAAACCCATTCCTAAACCAAGGAATAACCATTCCTAATCCAAGGAATATGCCCAATATAAAACCATCTCCCAAACTCAACCAGCATAACAACATATGCACATGGAGATAACCAATGCTAAACCATCTCTCAAATGAACCCTCCAGAACTAACTCATGTACCATAGCTCAAGATCCATATCCATGAAAGACAAGCATAAATATAATGCAACTGAGAGAAAAAAATGGGCTATACCTCTCAAGTAGCAAACCGCCGAGTAGACCAAGAGTGGGGAATGAGAATGCTCATCAAGATACCCAAGTCTCCAACCAAGACTCATCTAAGAACAATCTCCTCTCAAGTCCATATCAGGTGACTGCCCCTCGGACTTCCTGCTGAAACCATCAACCATCCCAACAAATACTTCTTTAATCCAAGAGAAATCAGCGTCACCACCATCTCTAAGTATCCATGAGCACCTGTAACCAATCAATCCATGCCAACTCCAAATGCAACATAGAAATATCATGAAGTATCCAGCTTATGATCAGTGTACTCAATACAAAGAAACTAAACCAAGATCAATGTCAAAGTTCCAACCATGGCCTTAGGAACATAAACATGACAACATGATCTTACCATCTCAACCAAAGAGATAACATGATCCACATGAACATACTATAACATGTCACAACTCTAAACGCGTATCAAGAGTATACCATGACATAATAATGAAACCATCCTTACACCAAGGATAACATGCCAAATAAAAGCATAAACCACACCTTTACCAAGAACCGTGTGAGTCCTCAAGATGTAACCATCTCCACACACCATGAAGAAAAACCATCTCCACATACCAGGAAGAACCATCTCCATATACCATGAAGATAACCAAGAACTCCACGAGTCCTCAAGATCTAACCATCTTCAAACACCATGAAGATAACAAGTGCACCATGCAAATGTCAAAGATGCTTCTGCAGCAACAAGATCTAAGATAAACCTCCAACATCTGCAAACACTCAATAAATATATCAATGCCAACAACTCCCACTCAACCATGGTACCAAGTCACCTATGGCATCATAGAATCCATCCTCTATATGAAGATCCAAACCAAACCAGGAACTAATCCTACACTGTCACCCCATCACTGTCACAAGCTCCCACTAAACTATGTATCCAAGCTATTCGTGACATCATGATGAAAACCCATCCTCTGACCATGAGAATCAACCAAGGCATCAAACTATCAAAGAACTCAAAGTGCACATCATGAGCTCCTCAAAAGAAAACCAAATAACCATGATACTCAACCAAGAAGATATTCCACCATAACCAAATCAGAAAATCCAAGCTAATGAACATCAAGGATGTACCTATATAACCAATCATGTCATGCCAAAATCCATGACACCATGATCACATCCATGAATTGAGCATCTGGCTCTCATTATGTCTAACCTGTCAACATAGTCAACCACAATCCTCCACCATAACTGTACCTGGTAACAACATCTCATCCCTTCTACATGAAGATAAAATCATAAAATCATGTGACTTAGGGCATAGACAACCCAAATCCAAGCCACCAATCTGAATATGCATCAATAATGAAAGATCAATGGGCAAAGACAACCCATAACCAAGCTATAAATGCAACCTGTAAGTATAGACAGCTTACAATACTGCACAACTTGTAGACCCAACAAGTTATCATGCACATCCAAACCAAACACTGATAACCATATCATCATGAGACCAAACTGAAATATGAACTAAGTATACAATGACATCAAAACTTAAATCTCCAATGCCATAAACTCACAATGTTACCATAGTCAAAATATATCTATAAACTGTTCAGATCAATATATCAACAAATAAATCATGCCAAACCTGCACCAAATCTAAACTAATGTGTAGAGCTCTCCAAGAGCTTTCCGTTGACTACTCGAAGTCCAAAATCTGACTCCGTATGCCCAAGTTATGCCCTAATCCGTGCTCAAAATAAAAAACATCTAACTTTAGGGCTCTTAAAACTTGACAAAATTTTAAAACCAAAGAACCAAACCTACACCATGTTGTAGTGCTCTGAATTAGCTTTCCAACGCCTGTAAGAACTCTAAAATCCGATATTTTGAGAGAAAGTTATAGCCGTTTTACTAAGACAGTCTTTTTATTATTTTCTGTACGATTTTTCATTTTTTATTTTTTTTCAGTGACGAAAATTCCGACGGGATTAAATTTGACAGCCATCATGAGCTGAAATCAAAAAACTCTTTCATTTCCTCTTAACATGGCCAAACTAGGGCATATTATATATCAAAATTTATGGAAATGTTGACCCGGATCTAATGGTGAGATCTATTTTTACCCAGGAGGTCATTTCTGCAAGCTACCCCCCAAAACCCTCATTTAAATTAAACATCCGAAAAAATAAATTTGTCCAACAATTTCACATGCCCAAATCTTTTAAAATCTCATCATAACAACAAATCCAAAACCCTCAGATCTGCAATAATTATTCATATATCTTGCCCCTTTTTTTTATCCTCTCATGCATTCCCATGGATTCAATCTAGGGTTACAAATAATAAAACCATAGCTCTGATACCACTTGTAAGGAAACTTGGCAATAAAGAATATAACCGTTTCCACATAATCCATAATAAATCTGAAATAAATACGAAATTAAAAACCACATGCAAGAGAATAGACAACATACCCATAAAAATTGTGACACAAGATATACCCTGGGAAACCCTCATTGAGGGAAAAACCCAGCCTCCAAAAGCATCCATCACCATGTATTATTTAGCAAAAATACCATTGCCATACAACCATGGAAGCCTTCATGGCCATAGCCACAACTGAGCAAACTATGTGAACAAGCATGAATCCACACATCCCATGCCATGCTTTCAACCTTCACAAATGCTCCCTTGGCTAACCTGTCAAGCCTTGTCGCGCTCAACTCTTGCCTTTTGTCTTCTCCTTGTCATTCTCTCTCTCTATACAACAACTACTTTTGTGGCTGCTTATATAGTAGCAAGTTCCACAAAACCACCAAGTGGTATTACATAAACCATGTGCTAAAACCATGTGCTACCTAACCCATTGACCCCACATTTAATATTGGGCATTTAATTCTTTTCCCCAATATTAAATAATTACATAAAATATTATCACAATGTTACAATACAACTCATCAAGAATATTTTATGGGAATCTTTACATGTTGCATGTCCATCTAGGTACAATATTACATAATAAAAAATAAAAATAAAATAACAATATTATGCAATGTGTGCAACACCGATTATCTCAACAAATGTTGCTCCATAGGTGGTAGTGTTGGTAGCCACAATAGTAGTAGCCTATAGCATTGGATTGAAGGAAATTGCAGTCAAAGAGGTTCGTAGCATGTAGGGCAGCATGAGGAATTGAGTCACACAACTACTAAGGTGATGTGCACAAAATTTTGAGGACATACCTTTTTTTGTTGAATGTTGTATTGCCATGGAAGTTCGCCTTTCTTCTAATGCAATAGTATGCTCGCATGTGAAGAACACTACTGGACTAGTGATGAAGAAAGTAGATAGTGTCCACTTGTAAAGGATCCATCTAATGCAAATGAAGAGCAAGACTAATGGAGAAGTTATGACAAGGATGTGTGGAGGCTCAATGGATGAAGAGTTTGGTTTACAAAATGTGTTGGAAAAGCTCAAAAGATTTGTTTTTTCTGAAGCAAGAGTGGAGGGAGTGGGAGCAAGTCAGATTGGTTCTATCTTTAGTTAGATTGCAAGCTGCAACTTGGAGGATGGAGAGAAATGTATAAAAAATGCTTGTGATCTGACCAAAATGAAGGAGGTGTTGAATGCAAAAGGGGCTAAGTCAAATATGGAGCTAGATGAGATATTTTTGTAGGTTTCTTTTCTACCAAATAACCATTCATGGCACATTTTCTCCTTCGATGGAGTACTTACAAAGATTGGTAATCATTTTCCTTCATTGCGCTTAGTCCCACTTTGCTTAGGTGGGCAATTTTTTTCTTGTTTATCAACCCCAACGTCCACCCTTAATGTGTCTAAAAGACAAGTACTTTTGGAAGTGCCAGGCTCATGCAAGAGGGCCCATTATTGATAGCCATATGGATGCAATGACAAAACAAATTTTGAAGGAAAACACAAGTGCAAGCCGTAGTCAAAGAGGATGACTTCATCAAGCAGACATGTAGCATACAGGCACACCTTCACACTAATAACCATGTGGTTAGAAAAAATGGCCTCGACCATGTGAAAAACATCATTTCATAGCTTTGTAGGTGTTAATCATGGTTAAGATTTGGAGGTCCCAATGGTGCACAATTGCATGTTTCACCTGGTCACCGAGGTTACAGTAGAACTTGGGGTTAAAGCCCATAAAACTAAACTATGATGACACATAGCAAGAACGATTACATGGCAATGCAAGGTGGCAAGAGCTAGCTAATCAAAGGTCAACACATGGTAGTCAACCAGGAGGGTTGACTCATATTCAACAAAGAGGGAAAAAATATAAAATTGAAAAGATTGATTTTCAAGTATTATTCAGTCAAATTTCTACGTTCAAACCTTCCAATTTGAAAAAATTTAAATGAATTTCACATTTTCTATAGTCTAAACTATATTAAATTTTTAAAAATGACTGAACTTGCAATGGTGGCTTGATTTTCAAATGCATGCTAGAGGGTCATTTTTCATCAAAAATATGCAATCCAGTATACTGTCATAACTAGGAGAAGATGAACTTTTTGAATATGGTATAAGAGTTTGCATAGGTATTCATTGGTACAAGTTATAAGTAGATTTGTAGTTTCTAGGGCATTCTTAGCAGAATGGGCAAAATTCATCAATCGAACATCAAAAATCAGTTGGAAAGGAGTCATTGAATTTTGTTGAAGCCAAAATTAGGGGAAAATGATTTTGAAAGCTTTATCTTGCCTCTAGAAGTCATTAAATGGGTGTTTTTGCCCTTGCTTTGATCTAAGATCTGACATTAAAATCAGTTACACTTTTCAATGATTCTGAAGATATTTTCAAAGCTTTCAATAGTAGCAAAGAAAATATTTGATTTTTAGTTGCAAAGAGAGAGTAGAAAGATCTTTTGCATCTGCAGAAGAAATTTTTCCAAGTGGACAAATGGCAACATCTAATCCGATCCAATATTTCTTCTTTTCTATTTAGTCTCTTGTTTCCTCTTTCTCAAGGGTTGGTTCTAGTTTTTTTGTGAGATCACATTGTTGGATCCAGAACTGTGATTCCACATTTTTATTAAGCATTTCTCTTGTAATGAACAAGTAATAAGAATACATATAGTTCTAATCTATTAGGAAGTTTTATGATTCAATTTCATGCATCTTATTGCATTTGTTTCAAGGAAATGAATAAAAGTACAATAACAAGTTAATATTCTATCTAAGTTTTATCTCATGTTCATGCTATTCATGATCTTCTTTGATATATGTACAATGTGCATATTGTCCAGTTGCAATCTATTTCATATTGTATATGTTTATGTTGTTTGCTTATGATTCAAGGAGTCATTTAAATGCTTATTTTATCATCATAAGGTTGTAGATCTCATGAAGGGATAGGTAGAGTATGAGATTCAGAAAGATGCAAATGTCAAATTCACAAGGTGAATGGATAGATCAAAATGTCCTGATGTATGGGATATGTCAATGAATTTTAGAGATGTATGTTAGGGGTTTATGGGATTGCCCAATAGATAAGACATTGATCAGCTACAGGATCAAAATGTTATGTTGTTCATATCATGGTTACGCTAAAATCAACATCATTAATTAAATATCTTTTCCTTTGAATGTTAAAGGAACTGAAAAGTGCTACCCTTGCTTGGCTTATCAAGTTCTTAAGTCATGTTATTAGCTATTTCATGTCTAGGATCTTTGCATAAGTGATAGAAGATTAAGGGTTTTATCTTCTTTGTTAGATTCAAGTGTATGTTTTAGCTCTGGTACCATATAAATGAATCTGAGGTCCATCTCCCTAGGTCTTGTAGAGCCTGAAGTAGAAGAAAGGTCTAGCTTTATAGTTGGCCCGATGTATGAAAGGGTAGATGAGAAGTAGCTACCCCTAGATGTATTTTGTTCTCATCAGGGTTATTTGAAACCTTGACATTTACAAATACCAACAAAATGGTGACTCTATTGGGGGCTATATTAAATCTGCTAGGGACTATATTGAATCTAAATAGTAGACAAACCTTGAGAATTTGAAAAAAGGAGATTCAATACAGGAGGAGAAGTGCATGAAACAAGTTGCAATAGTAGGTTTTCTGATGTGATTTCTAGTTTTCTTACTCAAATATCATGCACCCTAGTGATGCTTTGTTCAAGACAATAGTAGCTTTGAAATTTGAATGAAAATTGTATTGTAACTGGTGAAATTACCTTCCATCAGTTCAACTAGGTATTGTAATACCTCAAAATTGGCTCATTGCCATGACAACCAATTCTAGTCTATTTTGATCAACCCTAAAGTTCTATTTTAATAGACAATTCTTATTCTGATTTTTACTACTTGACTTAATTGTCAAATGCAAAAAATCCTAATCTACATTAATCATGCTACTTATTTAAATTCCTAAAGTATTGACTTGAATTAGTCACATTAAACCTATTGATTAAGATTTAATTTGAATATAAAGTACTTATACTTTAATTAAATTAAATTATCCCCTAAGGCTAATGTACTAAGGAATTAAAAATATTTATTTTAATAATTATGCTCACTTTAATTAATTGAATGTGATTATTCAATTAATTGAAATATGCATTTAATGAGGTCATATCTCACCTTATTAATTTAAATAATCTCTTCAAAATATTCTCTTTAGTTCCAAAATGAAAACTCTGAGTGAACTATCTCTTGAATTGGAATTAATTTAATTAACTTGTTCTCACACTCATGAAAAGATCAGTTAACTACTCATCACACTCAGATCTGAAATAGTTAACTTCACCTCTACAAGGAAGTTTCCATTTCAACTGAATCTTCTCTTTGATCTTAACCATTCATCCCAATTAGTCATGACCATTGATGGATTTCAAGATTTCTATATAAGAGGCTTCTAATTCCTCATTACAAAGATTGGAATTTGAATTGTATTGAATTGCAATCAAAGTGATTACTTGTTTAAGTTCTAGCTTTCATACTTGGTTTAGCATTTGATATCAATTTAGATTAAAGATGCACACATTTAGCTTAATATCTTTTGTTTCCTAGATTAATGCTTGCACTTCATATAGATTAATTGCATAATCATATTCTACATAAAATCCTTCATTCTAGAAAGGTTTGGTTACCTGCTTCTCAGTCTAAGGGAAAATAGGCATAATCCTTTTAGTTAGAAGGCAACAGGTTGCATTGTCGGGCCTCTTGGATAAATGACTCCATGTTTATTCCAGGATGAATCCACACATAATGATCATGTTGAAGTGTACGTGAAGATTTGAGGTCACATTTTTGCATATACATTTCTGGCACCCACTGTGGGGTAGAGTGGAATTTCAATTTTTCTGGCCTCATCTGTCTATTTTTCTAATATTTTCATCATTCTATCATACTTGCCTGTATAGTCTTCTAGATTTTTCGCATGGAAAATCTAATTTTCATGCAAATATTTGAGGGTTTCACCCATTTCTCTCCACTTTCTCATGCGAAAAAGTTCCCTATTGCATGGAGTATCATGCGACACCTCATTTTCTTGTGCATGTAAGTGAAAGACTTCACATGGATGTGCACAAGATTTCGTGCAAAATCTTGAAACATCATAGTTAAGATGTAGTTTTTCATTATGTTGTTTATCATTTTTCATTAACATGTTTTCTTTAAAGCATCTTTATTTCGATTTTCCTAATTTTTTGTAGCCTATCAGTTGTTTGTAGGATGTTTGATGAAGACTCCTTTACAAAAACTTTCCAAACATGAATTGACTATGTGTTTGTAGGATGCTATCAAAGATACAATTGTCGAAGACCAATTTTAAAACCCACTAAAATAATGTGTCTTTTTCTAGCTTTCCAAACATAGTCTAATTAGGGCTTATGAACTTTGTAGGGTGCAAGACAAAGGTATAGGGGACTATGCTCTTCACCACTTGGAAGTCATGACCAAGGGTGAATCAAAAACTTAGAAGCCTCTAAAAGATGACATCTGAGGGAGGCAAGCAACTTAGTGGTTCTCTAGTGCGAATCCTCTTCTATGATGGGATGGTGATTTCTTTTTAGGGGATTAGAATCTTTAGAAAGGATAAGTCTAGATTGATTAAACTAAGTTGGTGATTAACATGTTTTTTGTTTGGGTGAGGAAATAAGCTAGAGGAGTATGCTCTTTCCCCTTGAGGGAACCACCAGTCCAAGTCAATCCTTTAGAGGGCTTTCCGAAGTGATCCAACTTGTGGGAATGACCCAAGTGAGCACACTCCTTTTTTTGAAGATTCCAACTTACTATAATAAAGAAGCTTTGTAGAGTGAAAGACTCCAAAGCCATATTAATTTCCTCTCCTTCATTCTTGATATCACATATCAAGGGGAGGCTTTATCTGTTGCACTGGCCGACACTGACCCTAGTCTTGCTAAGCAAGTGTGTGCACTTTCAGATGCTAATGTGTGCTACTGGTCTCAACTCTGCTTGTGGAGCCACCAAGGATTAATATGAATGGAAGCCAAGTAAAATCCTTTATTTAGAGGCTACTTGGTTCACCTCTGAAAAGGGGCATAATATTTGTGCAAGGAGGGGGAAGAATCTCTCCTATAGAACTCACCATAGGCATGCTACTGGGTGTTGGAAGGTGGTATACATGTTTGACCCCTACCAAAAGGGTGTTCATTTGGTTTATATGTTATTGAGCCCTTTGAATACACCAAAAAAATGGGCACCCTGTAGGGGATGACATGGTTATGTGAGGTGCATGCATGCGCATAAGTTGTGGGACAAAAGTTTTTCCTTCTCTACCATTTTTTTTGGTTTTAGGGATAAAGCATGTTTGTTATCGAGTCTTAAACATGTCCAAACCTGTCTAAATAAACTAAAAGTCAAGACTCCCCCATCCCTCTGAGTTCCTTTTTCCTCAGTTGGATTGTATTTGATTACTGCTTGCTTTTTGTGTCTTGTTGAAAACACTTTGTCTTATTCGAAACCCAATGCTATTTCACAACTTGAAAGTTAACCTTGCAATCTATCTGAAATTTGTCAAATTAACCAACAATCTGTCTGGAACAGTCTAAAATTTTCAAAATCTCTTCAAAATCTAGTTCAGTTATCAATCTAGTCTCAAATTTTGCACACAGTTTGCAACATTTCGCATGAGTACCTTTTGTCTTGTCAGTTCTTTGTACAATTTTGTCCAGGTCCTCACATGAGTACTTACGCATCCCCATGCAAGATCTTGTTGTCAACATTCTACCTCATTTGCTAAATCCTAACACTTCTTTGTATGGCCTATAACACATTTTCACATGAGTTTAGATTGATGTTCTATGACTTTGCCTGTACCTATGTACTTTCTCATGCACCTCCTAGAGGATCTTTACGTGGGATCTTGAGGCAAAACTATCAAATTAATCTATTAGAGCTATCTGCACTCTATGTCTAGTCTATTTCTTGCATCAATTTACCTCTTCTCTATCTGTAAATAGTACCAAACAATGGCATCTTTCTTAGCTAATGACTCGTGATCTATACTTTAACTAGTCTCATCTCTTAGTTGTCTTGTTCTCATTCTCTAGTGTTCATTAAACTCTTTGTCATAATAGTCATAATCTTTGGCTATTCTAGCCTTCACTCAAACTACTTGTGCCTTAGTATGCAACACTCTTCTCTTTCTTTTTAAGACTACATTTTAGTGTGATCCTTGTCTTGGTCTTTGCTTCTTGTCCTTGTCTATGACTATCATAACAAGAAGTGGAAATATGTTTTATCCCCTTAGACTTCGGCAAGGTTGAGATAGGGGTCATAATTGTGGCAGAGGCCACCTTCCATTTTATACATGATCTACATCCAGTTCATCTAGTGAGGAATCTTCACGATTTCCTTCTCCTATTAGATCACCTTGAGTCCAACAAATATTCTCCATAAACTTACAACAAACTAGGAACCCCATATATCAAGAGGATGTTGAAAGTAGTAAAGGTCCTACATCTCCAAATAACACATCTGAATTCTTTTCCAAAGGACCTTTCCAATCACAACATATTGAAACTAAACACGTTCCTACAATGGCTGATTACAAACCTAAACAAGGTAATCAAGCAGAAACCAAGAACAATCTAGGAATGACAAAGAAAAAGACCATGACATTGATGATGAGCAGAAAGAGGTGGAAATACTTCTTGAACACATAGAAAAGTGTCGTAAAGACAAAAAAATTTGAAATGTCATGGAAATCCTACTCAACAAAGAGAAAGAAAAATACTTTCTCAAACTTTCCCAAGAGGGAGCTAGGCTACCCCATCATTTCAATGTGGAAACTATCATCATGCTTGAAGAGGAAACTGAAACTTCTAAACTCCAAAAAAAAATGAAAATCATGCAAGAACAACTAGCTTAGATGATGAGTGATAAAGAAAAACCCATAGAAGCATACACCTTAGATGCTCTTTGTCCATTTCCATTTGACAAGAGCATAGACACGCCTCCTTTTCCAAGAGGACTAGAATTACCTAAGTATGATAAATACTTTGGAACTACTAATCCCCAAGATCATTTATGAGAATTTGGTGCCTTCTCTATGAAATTTATGTATAATTAGACATATCTCATGCATTTATTCCCAAGAAGTTTAGGTGATCAGGCTATGGAGTGGTTTTCACACTTGCCTCCTGGTATCAAAACGTTTGATGAAATTGCCAACTTGTTTGTCCAGGAATATTCTCATAACATTCAACACCCTATTAACATCCAAGATTTGTGTAATCTTAAGTAGAAGGTTGGGGAACCTTTCCTCACATTCCTTCAGAGGTGGAGACAACTTTATAATAAATATTCACACAAGATTCCTAAAATGGAAAAGCTTGACATCTTCACTGATAATCTCCTGCCCGATTTTGGGTATAGAGTCCAACTTCAAGGTCCACACACCTTTGAAGACACGATCACACAAGCTATCCGCATTGAAGAATTCATGGTCAACAAGGAAAAACTTACCCTTCAGAAGGACACAAAACAAAGGTCCACCTCTAACAAGGAAAAACCCAAGTATGTCAATAAGAACTGAGAAATTGTACATGACAAGGTTGTTGACAACATCACTCCTAAACCTACTAAGGTAGCCTTTAATCTCACAGATGGTTTCAACGTAGCCAAGAATGTTGAAAAACCTCCTCCTAACAACATGACATCTGGAAATAGACTAAGAAACTCATGGGATACATGCCATAAACAAGAGTATATGCCTCTGGGTGAACCTTTGGATGTGGTTTACAAAACCTTGCTACAAAAAAAGCTCATTTCACCATTGGCCAACTCTCACCCCTATGATCTACAACCATGCCCACCATGGTGGAACAAAACTACATTTTGTGAGTACCACCAAAATAAGGGGCACAAGACTAGAAACTACATAAACCTACATCACAAAGTCTAGAACATGATTGATGATGGTGACATTATGGTAGAAAAACATAACAAGAACTCAGATCACAAGGCTTTCAAGGATCCCTTCCTATCTTCTGAAAAAGGAGAGAGGTCAAAACCAAAATCTAACAACAAGGCCAACTATAGATACTCTAATGACAACAATGTGATCAACATGGTTGAACCTATGGATTTTGAGTACTGTGACATTATTACCATCAAGGGCAAGTGAGATAATGGTAAACCCAAGACACCATTTGTCTTGAGTGGCCCTACTTCCCACACAACTGATAATACATCTTCACAGTACTGTGCCAATGTTGTTACATGCTCTCACACCAAGTTGGTGCTCAAAGGCCTTGTGCCTTCTACTCCTAATCTTGAGCAGCACAAAGATAAAACCCTTGCTGGTCCATCTGGAAAAGGTGCAAAACTTGCAACAAATTCAGCAGCCACTAGCTACAGTGTTCTTGATCAATTAAAATGAGCTAATGCTCAAATCACAATCTTTGAGCTACTTAAAATCTTGCCTACTCATAGGTAGATTCTTGACAAAGCCCTCACTAAGGAAAATGTTCCTCAAGATCTTGATCTTGAGCAATTTCAATCTATGGTAGGTCACTTGACCTTGCCTTACTATATGTCCTTCTTTGAGGATGATGATAATTCATTGAGTCACCCACACAATCAACCTCTACACATTGAGGTCATGAAACATTAGACATGTGTCTATTAGGTACTCATTGATAATGAAGTTGGGTTGAACATTATCTCTACTACTCTCTTTTAAAAACTAAATTATTAAGATTCTATTGATCCTTGCCATGAGATCACTATCAAAGCATATGATGAAGTCAAGTGAAAGTCTTTAGGTCTTGTGGTGTTGCCCCTCCATGTTAGTCCTATAGAAAGTAATGTCGCCTATTAGGTCCTTGAAATTTCCTTGGCTTACAATATTATGCTAGGAAGGCCATGGATACATGAGATGTGTTCTATGCCATCCACATACCATCAATGCATAGAATTCCCATTTCATGGCTTCGAAGTCACCATTCCTGCTAGTACTAGCTATACCTGCAATATGCTAAAAGCTATTGAGAATTTTTTCCTCACTAACAAGGAATCTGTTGATTATCATGATAACAAGCTGAAGAAAATTGAGTAGTCATTCAAGTTGAAAGAAACTAGCATGGGTGAATACCACATCAAACTAGTGCTATCATTAACATCTCTTTCCAAGTCTCCTAATCATTATGGGAGACCATTTGAGGCAAAGAAGCCATTTATGTTGACACCGCAAACCAAGTATAATGAAATTTTTGTAAAGGCTACAGTCCCCTTAGAGGATGAAAGTGAAAATAGAGCCATTTTTGTGTGGCTTTACAAAGAGGAGACTCTAGTTGACCTCACAAAACAAGTTCGTGAGATCACTCCTAAGAAATATGGCCCTGGTCTTAGACTCATTAAGTGTTTTGGCTATAAGGGAAATGGTCCTATTGGATACAATTACAATGGTCTAGTTGATCCTATCAAAGAAATAGCTCGAAGAAATAGAGATATATCTGGTCTAGGCTTTAAGAAGGTTCCCTTCCATTTAGGGGTTAATAAATTCATACTAGAGCTTGAGGGTTCATCTAGAAATGAGTCACAAGATGAGTCAAATACTCAAGAAGATAATTCTGATGATGTGGATCCTTATCCTTATCCTATTCCTCTTGATCTTGCTAAATTCTTTACTAAGCCAGATGACTTTGTGCCATGTGTCAGCACTATGGATGCTACTAGTGCTTCTTCTGAGGACAATACTAATATGCACTATACACATTCAGAATAGGGAGTCAGGTGTTACATGTTGAGTACTTGTGTAAAAATCCAAATGAGGAAGGAGAGTATGTCCCTATCACTATCGGGGAATTCTATAGCCTATTGCCATGCAACATTGATTCTAAGGAATATGAATTTGACTCCCTTTCAGAAGCAACTATAGATAAAGACATTGATCAAGTTCATGTCTATGAGAACCAAATCGAAGTGGGTGAGGTGCCAAGGGTTAGGTCGAACGGGTCTAATCCAACCAGTATCCTTGAGTCTTTGGTTGATGATGTTAGTGCTCAAAGGAATTTGGACACACTTGTGGATGAAGCCACTCTAGGTCTTGAATTGCTGGTCCAAACTTTTAATGACAATACTATGAACACAATTAAACGTGTCACTACTCTTTCACTCACATATCCTGAGATTATAGAATGAAATTCTAATACATCTAGTGAAGTCCCTACATTCTAGAATGACTATACTCTTCCCTGCTACTTGAATGTTATTGAACTAGTAATGTCTTCCTCCAATGAAAAAAGCATCAATATGACTAAAGCTGACATCAAATATTAGTCATATAATTAAAAATAAAAAAAATAGAAGGTCTGATGGTGAAAACCACATTGTGGTAGTGTTGGAAGCCAAAAAAGTAAAAATAAAAGATGTATCCAAGGATGAAAACCTCTTTGAAGTGTCTATGAATGAGATATTTGATGCACTTCCTAGTCACTTCCAGGAGAGATCATCAGTGTTGATAAAGCCAACACAACCAATCAACCTAGGCATAGAAGAACATCCTCACATGATACATCTAGCACAATCACTATCTCTAGAAGAAAAGGAGGAATTCATTGCCTTCTTCCGAGAGAAGAAGATAAACTTTGCATGGACATATTCTAACATTCTAGGCCTAGATCTTGATCTCATTATGCATCATTTTTCCATCACACCAGGCATTAAACTAGTTAAACAAAAACTTCAAAAAATGCATCCTCATGTTGCATTGCTCGTCAAAGCTGAACTAGAGAAGCTTTTGCAAGCTAGTTTCATCCATGCTATTGATTACACTGAATGGATATCCAACATTGTTTTAGTCTCCAAGAACAAAAAATCTATTAGAGTTTGTACTGACTTCCATGATCTCAACTGAGCATGTCTTAAGGATGATTTTCCACTTCCCAACATTAATATGATAGTGGATATGATAATAGGATATGAGATGTACTCACTCATGGATGGGTTTTTTGGTTAGAATCAAATCAAAATTGAACCAGAAGATTAGGAAAAGACTACTTTTACATGTGCATGGGGAACCTTATGTTGGAATGTAAGGCCATTTGGCTTGAAAAATGCTGGTGCTATCTATCAGAGAGTAGTCACTACAAATTTCCATGATATGATGCATAAGACCATCGAGGACTACGTGGATGATACTTTGATCAAAAGTGAAAAATTTAGTACTCATCTGCATGATTTGGGACCTATCTTAGATCACATGGAAAAGTTCAGTCTCAAGCTCAATCCTAAGATATGCACATTTGGCATCACAACAGGAAAATTACTGGGATATATTGTGTCTGCAAAAGGAATCATGGTGGATCCAAAGAAAGTTCAATATGCCTCCACCCCATAATATCAACCAGATGACAAGGAAGAATCCAATCTATTCATAGGTTCATCTCATAGTTAGCAGATAGATCACAACCTTTTACAAAAACTCTACATAAGGGTGTGAAATTTAACTAGAGTTAGGATTGCGTGCAAATCTTGACATGGATAAAATAATATATGGCTAATCTACCAATCTTAATGCTTCCTATATATAGGAAGCCTCTGATTTTGTACATCTCAACAAATGAAACATCTTTGGGTATCTTATTAGCTCAAGAAGACAACAATAAAAATGAAAGAGCTATTTACTATTTGAGTCACATGTTGATTTCTTATGAGATGAATTATAGTATCATTGAGAAAGCTTTCTTGGTAGTTGTCTTTGCTTCCCAAAAGTTGAGACACTACATGCTTGCTCACGCTACATGACTAGTGGCTAAAATTGATCCACTGAAGTACTTGTTAAGCAAGGCAGCTCTAACAGGAAGATTGGCTAAGTGGGTCATGATACTCAATGAGTTTGACATTCAATATGTAAAAAAAAATGCTATCAAGGGACAAGTGATTGCAGATCAGCTAGTAGATGCACCGATGTAGAGTCTTCTCCCACTGAACATTGATTTTTTAGATGAGTCAATTCTGATGCTCACACACCAAATGTGGGTAATGTTCTTCGATGGGTTCTTCACATAATAGCGATCCAGTGCTGGGTTACTCTTCATAATGCCAAAGAGATATTCATTACCCAAATCATACAAGATTCTATTTCCTTGTACAAACAACATTTTAGAATACAAGGATCTAATTAATGGCATGAATAATGTGGCTAAATGGAGAGTGGATCAGTTAAATATCTTTGGGGACTCCTAGCTCATAATCAACTAGGTTAATGTTGTGTATCAGACAAAGGATGAGAAATTGATCCCTTACAAATGCAGGGTTGATGACATGAAGAAATATGTTTCTCACATCACCTTTGAGAAAATTCCTCAAGCAGATAAAAAAGTGGCTAATGCCATGGCTAGTCTGGCCTCCTTGCTATAAATGCTCAAAACTGATCTCCGACATGAGTTCCTAGTGGAAGCATTACTCTACCCTGACTATGATAGCCCTAATTCTAGAATGATCTATTCTATTGTAGGACAAGACTCATCTTGATACCACCATATCTACTACTATCTCCATGACCAAACCATTCTGGATGGTCTAACTCTGAATGAAAAATGTCACCTTATTTGTAATGCTTCATAGTATGTCATTATTGCTGATGACTTGTTTAGGAGAGGTCTCAACAGAACACTCCGTGGGTGTCTAGAACTTGAAGAGTCCAAATGCACATTAATTGACATTCATGAGGGTATTTATAGATCTCACTCAAATGGCTTGACACTAGCTCACAAACTCATTAGAGCTGGTTACTATTGGCCAAAAGTGGAGCAAGAGACAATCAAGTATGCCAAGTCCTATAAATAGTGCTAGCTCCATGGGAATCTGATTCATGCTCCAACACTATGGCCATTCCAATAATGGACCTTTAATCTTGTGGGTTAGATTCACCTATATTCTTCTAATGGACATAAGTTCATTATTACAGCTACAAACAACTTCATGAAGTGGGTAGAGGCAGTACCTCTCACAATAGAAAATGGAAAAACTATAGCTCTTTTTATCACAAATTACATCATATGCAGGTATGATGTACCATCCTCCATCATTATTGACAATGGAGGATAGTTTTAAAAAAAATACCTTAAGGAGCTAAGCAAAAAATTCAAAATCATACAACATTGGTCTTCTATCTACTACCCCTAGGGTAATGGACAAGTAGAGGCATCTAACAAGGTGATACTCAAGATCCTCCATCACACAGTCAACAATTCTGGGAGGGACCAACACCTCCAGATTAATCTAGCTTTGTGGGCATATATAACAAGTACTAGGACTCTAGTAGGTACAATGCCCTTTGATTTGGTTTATGGAGTAGATGTTGTGCTTCCAATAGAGGTTGAGATTCCTACTCTAAGAATCTCTATGAAAGGCCTCGTCACGGATGAAGATTATAGAATATCTCAGCTTCAAGAGCTAGTGTTACTAGATGAATGTCAAAAAGTGGTATGTGATCATCTACAAGCTTATCATCAGTGAATGTCTAGAAGCTACAATAAGAAGGTTAAGTCACGTGACTTCCAACTGGGTGATCTCATCTTGAGAGAAAATCCTAAGAATCAACAATAACGGGTCTAAAAAGAGAAGTTTGAACCAAACTGGCTTGGTCCTTACATAATCACTATAGTGTACGGATCTGGTGCTTACCAGCTTTCTACAGCCGAGGGAGAGGTGCTCAAGGAATCCATTAACACTCTCCACCTGAGGCAGTTCTATAGCTGATCTTATCTCATAAGCTCTCTGTATATATCTGTGTCCTAAAAAAAGTCTAAAAATTGCAAAAAGTCCTAAAAAAGAAATCATTACCCTAGTGAAAAATTAGAAATAGGCACTATGGTAATACCAAAAAAATTGAAAAATTTCGAAAAAGAAAGAAAGAAAAAATACAAAAAAATACAAAAAAAATTAAATAACAACAAAAGTGCCATTGATGAAAACCAGGAAACAAGCATCATTATAGCAAAAAAATAGAAGCTCTACCAAGAAAGTGAAAACCTGGCAAAAAGGTTCCTCTTGTTCCCAATGCTCCATCTTGTAGCATATCTTTTGGCTTCCCGTATAGTTTCTTTCCTACTTTAGTTTCCTACTCTTTTGCTCCTATATCCTTGGATTGAATCTTGTCACAACTTGGGGGCACCACCCTTTAGTGTCATAGAATCTCTTTTGCGTCAGTCACTAGTTGTTTCAGCTGCATCTGCTTACTATCGCTAGGGTCATTAATTTTTGAGATTCTATTCATAGAATCTCTTTCACAGTAGTCACTAGTTGTTTCAGCTACATCTGCCTACTATTGCTCATGTCAATTTTTGAGATTCCTTTATGGAATATTTCTCTTGCATCAGTCACCAGTCATTTTGGCTATGTCTATCTACCGTTGCTTAGTTCTACTCAAGTTCTTCACCTTGAAGATTCTTCTTTGCCTTCAGTCACCCGTTTGTCTACTATCATCACCCTACAAAAGATATTTCTTTCATCAATGTTCTAGACATTGACACTTGACATCAATCCTATAACACAAAAAACTCAAAATGATATACTTGTTTGGATATGCTAAGAATTTTATTTGTTTGTTTTCCTTTTGCTTCATCATGTGTCCTTAAGCACCTTGATGATGCCATTTTGACTAGAGAAGCAATGACTAGGGGTATGATCTTTTCTTTTCTTTCTGTTTGTGGTTTAGTTCCAATAATTTGAAGCATCCATATAAGATGGGTGTCCACTATAAGAGCCTCCATCTCATATTGAAGGACCAGGTGTACCTCAACTCCTTTTTTATGGATACATCAATAATGTTCTTCTCCTTACTTGTTGGAGTGAACTCTTCATGCTATAATAAATACTAATACTCATCCTACTAAGTGAACATATCGGTCACTATGAGTATATCTAGTACACTTTTATCTCAAGTTATGAATGCAAAGGTCGTTGTGGATAGAATACTTAAGAAATACTTAGCATAAGATAGATCTCTTGTGTGTCTAGTGTGTCTTCATGCAAGCAACATTTTGGTCATCCTAATGTTTATGCTTTGATGCTTATGTTAACTTGCTACATTAAAAGGGATAAATGTTTTGGTCATTCTAGCCTCTTGTGCCTTGAATGCTTACATTTAATCCCGATAAAGCTATAACATATGTCCTATTCATATTTCCATTTAGTGGGAATTGTATGGCATATGGGGTTTCACTCTATGCTCAGTGATGATAATTGTCAAAGCTTGGTAACTAGACCTAGGGTTGCATCTAACATAGGTTGGCATTGCATACTTTACTTGGTTCAGCACATAATTTGATTGCAAATCTACCTCTATCTTCCGTGATGAGGGATTGCTGGTCTCTTCAAAGTATCATGATTCTTCATGGTTGCACAAGTGTTCGATTCTTTGGTTCGTCCTCTCACACTCCTCAATGGGATACCTACTACTATCAAGCAAAAACATGAAACACTACATGAAATGTCAATCCATTCACATTTACATTTCATCCATAAATTCATTTCATCTACACTACATGTACAAATCAAATCAAACATGCATCCATACATCACATCATGTTTTGCATCTCATAATCATAGCATAAACATCTCCTCTACATCAAATTAAAAGCTAGACAATGACAATGACATTAACATAGGATACTCAGCTCAAAATATCATATATGTATATTAGTATTAATGAATATGTTAGTACAAAAAATGGGTGCTACTCGAGCACTGTCGATAAAAAATGGTACAAAATAGTGTTGGCACACCAATCGATATATAGCTAGATCAAAACTTAGAGGCAAAATAACATCAGGTCTAGCTTTGTCCAGTACCCTTACCTCCTCTAGTGACATGTCTAGCCTAGTTGGTAGGTGTGCACCTCCTAAATCTCAAGCATACTGGGAGAATTTGGGCAGCTACTGAGCCTCGTTGAGCACCACTATGGAGTAAGCTACAAAGTAATAGGCTGCTTAGGCTACCTATAGTTAGACCTCATCTTGCAATAGCTCTACACTCTACTCATCTACCTGTACCTACTCTCATAGTCTAAGGATCTCATGATCCTGCTCTGCTATCCGCATGTCCAATATGACCACCTATATTTGCAGCTCCCCTAGCTATCAAGAAGCCTACCAAATCCACTCTCTAGCCTTCCTTAGCACATTGTGGGGCTTGGTAGCCGGTTGGTTCTACATCTCCTCGTCTAACATCTCTACTTGCTGCTTAACTGGCACTTGCTCCTGTATGCATGGTCTCTATCATTGAACCTACTTTTCCCCACTGGCACCAACACCTAGATCTGCCCCCATCTATTCGGGGCGGGGGGGGGGGATTTGCACTTGCCTCATGTGGTGTCTCACTTGCTTTGTGGGTCCCTATGGTGGCTATTGTGCTGGCTATTGTATTGGTCCATGTACTAGTACCTACTAAGGTCTCTATGGCATGGGAGCTATCACCCCTAAGAGGTCTATAAACCATGGGAAGGGATGGTCAAAAAAATATGCCTAGTAGGTAGGCGTCATCCCAACATCTGCTACAGCTAGCAGATAGTCCCACTATGTCACAACTAGGTTGCACATATCGATCATCAACCTTCCTGGGTCTAATCTAGCTGACCACCTCTACTCTAGATATTTAGCTACCCAGGCATATGATCAATACTCTTAGCTGATATCTTGAGGCTGCCCGTATTATCGCCATACTTGAGTGATGAGAAATCTCTCTATTATATGGGTGGCTTGGCCTAGTAGTGATTGCGATGTGAACTTCTAGATCAGCCCCTAAGGAGTATCATCCCAATCCTTAGTCTCTCTCTAGGGCCACCATATGATGGATACTAGGTCATCAATACATGTCCTCTAGTGCTCAATCTTCCCCAAACTTGCCTGGGTAAGCTAACCCCTATATCTACATATGTATGGCTCCATCAACTCCCGTTCATCCTCAAAAATAGGCTGCATCATTGGCAAGTGCTCCCATGCCTAGATCTATAAAACATAAATGCTAATGACCATACTCCTCTCCTCATGATATACAATCTCATGCATCTCATGAAACATATGGGAAAGCATGCACTATCCCCACTCGAATCTCTCTAAAGTATCCAACATCCACTACAGCATCACACCCCAACCACACTCTAATCTGTGTTGCCCTCTGTTAGGCACCTGAAAACAATTGATGAAAAATGCCAAAACTAAGGCCAACCTATGAGTAAGGCCATATGTATGGATGAGCTTGTCCCATGTGATGGCTTGCCCTATAGCCAACTCTCTTTGAAAGATGGCTCAAAGTGCCTTAGTCCTTGCTCTCGGCACTATGTCATACACTATCCTTAGCCTGTGGAAGGGTACGTACAAAATCTTGTAGATATCCTCAAGGGTGATGGTCATCTCTCCCTATGGTAGGTGGAAGGTATTTGTTTCTAAATGGAAATGCTCCACCAGTGCAATCAATAGGCCATGGTTCACTAGCATTTCTAGGATCTGGCATAGATATGATAACCCCAATCAGTCAATATGTGCCATATCGACATCGTCAAGACTCCACAATAGAGCTTCATAGGGTGGATAATGGCACTTGAATGAGATGTCATTGAAGACAACCTACACATAAAAACTAATGACAATAGGCAAACGGTCAGTTGCTGCTCAAAAATCAAATGAAAGGACAAAATTTGAAGTTAGTATGCTAAAAAAGACATTGGTTTTTCACATGAGAAAGTACATTCTTGTGTGAGATTTCATGTCTTCGCATGAGAGAACACATTCTCACATGAGAAATGACGAGGCAATATGCAAGATGAGCCCAAAATCTCGTGTATCTTGTGCGAGAGGTGGGCATCTCTTAGGAAAGATTCCCCACCAACCCACGTGAAGAAACACTAGGTAGGTGTATCTTCACGCGAAGATAGATTGGGTCCTTGCAAAAACACATCAAAATGCATAAAAAAATTAAATGCGAAGAGGGATTGTTGATTACTCACTGAAGGTTCTTAGTCCATCAGCCAGTTGTGTTGTCAGGAGTGCTCAAAATAATGCATTTGCACGGGAACTACCATCTTCCTCTCAGAGCTCTCTTCTTCACTAAAGAAAAAATGCACAAATGATTTGAAAATGACCCTTTGGGCCTTTATATAAGTTTTGACCTAATTTTTCAAAGTGCTCTGATTTGTGCAAAAATTACCCCCTAGATAATTTGATTACTCTGAATCCATTTTTCAGGATCGAATTTGAAATCTAACACACTTAGTAGCTCAAACATGTATTTTAAAATTTTGGGACCAACGCGATCGAACACTTGTGTAGTCCAAATTTTTTTTCATACTTTGTGACTCTCGGAACCTTTTCAACTCAAATCCTTCAAACTTTTAAAATTTATTTTGGAAAAAGTCAACTATGGTCAAATCTAGTCAACTTTTGGTCAAACTTGGTCTTCTAGACCTCAAAATCATGTTGACTTGACTCTGAATTTTCTTTTAATTGTTTTGATCTCTAATATATTCTACTAACTCTTGAATTTCTTCTGTATCTCTCAATATACTACTTCACATCATATTTCTGGTGCGTCATCTTTCAATTTCATTCCAGAAGGGGCAGGATGATTACATCATTGAATCTAAATTTCAAATTGATCTGAATCTTTATTGCTTAGGGCATCTTGTTCCCATCTTATTTCCTCATTACTAGGGGCATTTCATCACTTGGGGCATCTTCTTTCCCCTTATCTGGCATCAATTTTCATCTATCCTATCTTTTGAGTAGCTGATCAATCTTATAACATTTCTTGTCAGAGTTCAATGGATAGGTATTGGGATAGTCTAAACCTTGACTCCTAAGGATCAAACCTCATTCTGAGGATGATTCTACAACTCATGATTGGATCTTACTATCTTTTCAACTTAGATATCTAGGTGTTCTATCTAGATCCCTTAAGATTAAGCTCTGTTCTGGAGATAATCTTTAAAAGCTTATTCAATCTAGGTATCTAGGTGTTCTATCTAGATCCCTTAAGATTAAGCTCTATTCGAGAGATAATCTTTAGAATCTTATTCAACTTAGGTATCGAGGTATTCTATCTAGATTTCTTAAGATTAAGCTCCATTCTAGAGATAATCTTTAAAAGCTTATCAATTGGACTCTGTCTCATCAATTTTAGAACCAATCTTATCAACTCTAGGTATCTAGGTGTTCTATCTAGATCGTGTAAGATTAAGCTCTATTCTAGAGATGATCTTTAAAATCTTATTGATTGGTTTTTGTGTCATCAAATTACAAAATCAATCTCATTTCTTTATCTGTATATCATGCTTTCTGATTTTCCTTGAATTGAACATGTTGTTCGCACATTCATTCAAAGAGGGGCAAAATGTAATACCCCTAAATTGGCTCATTTCCATGACAACCAATTCTGGTCTATTTTGATCAACCCTAAAGTCCTATTTTAATAGGCAATTCTTATTTTGATTTTCGTTACTTCACTTAATTGTCAAATGCAGAAAATCCTAATCTGCATTAATCATGCTACTTATTTAATTTCCTAAAATATTGACTTGAATTAGTCACATTAAACCTATTGATTAAGATTTAATTTGAATATAAAATTCTTATACTTTAATTAAATTAAATTATCCCCTAAGGCTAATGCACTTAGGAATTAAAAATATTTAATTTAATAATTATGCTCATTTTAATTAATTGATTGTGATTATTCATTAATTGAAATATGCATTTAATGAGGTCATATCTCACCTTATTAAAATTAAATAATCTTTTCAAACTCTTCTCTTCAGTTCCAAAATGGAAACTCTGAGTGAACTATCTCTTGAATTGGAATTAATTTACTTAACTTGTTCTCACACTCATGAAAAGCTCAGTTAACTACTCATCACACTTACATCTGAAATAGTTAACTTCACTTGTACAAGGAAGTTTCCATTTCAACCGAATCTTCTCTTTGATCTTAACCCTTCATCCCAATTAATCATGACAGTTGATGGATTTTGGGATTTCTATATAAGAGGCTTCTAATTCCTCATTACATAGGTTGGAATTTGAATTTTATTGAATTTTTGTCAAAGTGATTACTTGTTTAAGTTCTAGCTTTCATACTTGTTTTAGCATTTGATATCATTTTAGATTAAAGATGCATACATTTAGCTTGATATCTCTTGTTTCCTAAATTAATCCTTGCACTTCATATAGATTAATTGCATAATCATACTCTACATAAAATCCTTCATTCTAGAAAGGTCTAGTTGCTTGCTTCTCAGTCTAAGAGAAAATAGACACAATCCTTCTAGTTAGAAGGCAATAGGTCACATTGTTGGGCCTCTTGGATAAATGACTCCCTATTTATTCTAGGATGAATCCAAACATAATGACCATGTTGAAGTGTAGGTGAAGATCCGAGGTCACATTTTCACATATACAGGTATTGTTTTCAAAGTGTTTTTGTAAAATCAGAGTTAGAGTTGATCAAATTCTTTTTCTCTTTTCTAAATATTTGATGATTTGCAAGTTCCATAAGTTGAAAGTTTAGTTTAGATTTGTCAAGTAATAAATCATGTTTTAAATCTTTCTCACAAATTTGAGTGGAAACTCTCTAAAAGATCTCTGTACTAGTGAGAATTGGTTCTATGTAAATGTTTTCAAGAGTTTTCAAGTTAGTTGTGCAGATCTGAAAGTTTTGTAAGAAGATTTAGGCAAGAAGAAAGAATACATAAGTTCTTGACTTATAAGTTTTGAAGTGTTGTAAATTTGAATGTTAAGAATCAATCAAAACAATGATTTCATTTTGTTGTCTTCAAGGAGATGGCGGCTATAATTTTTTTTTATCAATGGTGTGAAGAAATGAAGTTTGTACCTATGCCAAATTAGCAAATTGAGTTTGCAGGCGTCAACACTAAAAGGGGTAAAATTATAGATCTATGTCACCCTTTGTGGTATCTAGCAGGGTTATGGCCAAAATGATTTTGGTCGTAAGGGTTATGGCTGAAATACTTTCGACTGTACATGTATGACACTTTCCCACACCAACATGGCAAGGGGGGTTACAGCTAAAACCCTTTTGGCCAAAAGTGTTTCAGCCATAATCCTAGTGGATTTACAAATTTTGAAAAATCGCTTATCGGTGGTGATTTTGCTATTATTTGCACAGTGGTTAGACAGTTTCAGCCATAATAGGTATGTTGTTTCTTTTTTTCAATGTTTTTTAGTTATTACATATTACCATTAGTTAAATTAATTATTTTAAAGTGTTTTAGTAATTAAATTAATTATATTTTAAGTGTTTTAGTAGTTGATTATTTAGACTAGTTAATTTTCTTTATATAGTTAGATCTGGATATGTTAAATAAAGAACTATATAGTATTTTTTAATTAAATATGTATTTAATCATAAATGTAGATTTTACATGATCAAACATAGAAAATTCAAGTTGAGACTTAGATAACTAAAGTAAGTACATATGATAAAACATTAGCATAGTACAAACCTATATAGATAATTAACATGTAACTTGAAACATTAGGTAGAACTAAACTATAATAAGTTCTAGTTGTTCAAACTTGAAAACTTAAAATTTAACCAACTTCAAACTTAGAAAACATGTAAACTATAATAACATAAACTTTGAAAACTTGTTAAGACCTCAAGATAGCTAAAAATTAGTTACATTTTAGAAAACATTAACATAGTAAACCTATGTACTAAATAACATACATGCATATTTTTTGTTCACATACATGAGCTAGATGTGCATATTTGAGCTAGATGTTCACATACATGAACTAGATGTACTAAATAACATGTGCATATTTTTAGTTACATTCAACTTTGTACATATTTATATACATACATGTTTTAAATTAAATTAAACTTTTAGTTTTATATGTACTTACATGTATATCTTAACTCTATATTTATAGATAGAAATCTTTGCATATTATCATTATGGCATCTAGCACTGGTGGAGCACCTACATCCTTAGGGAGGCTAGTGTTCAGGGAGGGGGTCATAGGACTGAGTTAGGCACAACATATAGACCGATATCATCCTCTGAGTAGAGACAAAGTTAATTTAGAGATACTATTGCTAGGTTATCTTGTGCTATAGAGTATCTTGATTCTACATTGTTGGCTTCTACCACTCTCCCTAATAGGGAGAAGATTATTTCTATGAGAGATGAGTTATGCCATATGATCAAGATGGTATCTATGTACAACCCATTTGATGATATTAGTATTGAGACATTTTTCTCTTCCCTTTCTCACAGTGTCACTAGCACTGTGAAGTATGCACGGATTGATGGTGAGATTTCCACCACTATGGTGAAGACTATGTTTCCATTTTATATAGATAGGCCTAGGGTTAGAGGTTATTTAGTGTCAAAGTTTACAAATCATCTCATTGATCCATTTATAGATCCTCAGTGGTTAGCTACGCATCAAAGGTGGCCACAAAAGGATGAGTTTCCTCTTTATTTTTGCAAACAATTGTTTGTAGAATTTCATTTACATCATGATGTTGATTATACATATTTTCCAAGTCATACTAGATAGGGCCTTGGTATATTGTTAGAGAGATTTAGACTTGCACACACTTGCACCCGTTAATAAATGGGCAATGGTGGGTCAAAACCTTTTGGTCATGTTAAGAGCTCCACAGATGGCTATTGTGGGTATGATTGTTTCCAATGATATAGTTGTAGTGCCTCTCCCATCTGAATTTTGTAAGTCATCCTAATGGATGCACCCTTGCTGATCTTTTGTTGTGATAGATCCTGATTGTGACCCTGAGTGGTCTACACCATTGAGGTGTTTGGGTTTATGTTTCTTCATTAGTTTCTTTGATTATGCTTTTGACTAATCTTTGAGATTATGATGTGATTTTTGATTCACTGAGGTTTGTGCCAGTGGTTACCAGGATCGATGTGGTATCATGAGGTTGTTCCATGATTACCCTGAGATGTGTGCAGAGATTGCACTATGTTCTTTTACCATGCTACACTAGACTAGTTTCCTGTAGCAGTGGTTAGTCATGTTTAGGACTGTGTTCGCTTATGTGTTTTAAATGCCCTTTTAATGCAGAGTAATCAACCATTATTAAATACGTAAGTAATTAAATGGATTGTTCTTGTGGGATTATTTGGTTATGTGCTGTGGACATTTACCTTGTTTTATTTTGATCTGAGAGATATCTGTTCTTATGTGATGTTTTACATTTGTGATGACCTGAGGGTCAAATGTTACTCTTTGATTCCAGAATCATAGATATTAGAGTACTATGCTATTCAATCAATCATATTGCATGATGATGCCATTTTGAGATGACAGTGTGTTTTATGATTTTATCTGGTTATCTGGTATTTGGACATATCTCTTATTATGTTATGTGATGGATTTAATGCTATGGTTATTTACTTCATTCCTACGTTGCTATGCCTCCTGCGAATGTGAGTGATGTAAATAGATTATTTTAATATAATTAAATAAATGTTTAAATTAGGTGATTTAATACATTTATTGCTTCGGCTATGTTATTATATGCAATTGCACTTGATCGTGTTGTTTAGTGTGCAGGATTTATATCCCTGGCAGTGGCACATGGAGTTAGTGATTTAGCCATTCATATTTTACCAATGTCGTCCTTGTATGGTCGACGTATCCTTAATTAAATGTTTAATTTAAACCTTTCGGTGATTATTAAATCCAAACTCATTTGCATTATGTGATTAGACTAGTAAGCGTGTCTGTGCATTTAGAGGTTCGCATTGTCGCAAAAGTTGTTAAGGAGATTTATGTGTTTTTGGGTTTTCGGGCTTTTTAATTGATTTATTTTATATTTCTGGCAGCTTTGCCATAGATGGATTCCTATTTATAGGAATAGCCTACTTTCGTTTGGGTCGATTCGGGGTTTAACTAGATTGGCTGGTTAAATGCCCTGATCGATTATTCACCTGAAAAGTGAATAAGTATCCAAAGAGGAATTTAATTCCTCACTTCTCACTTTTGAATTGGAAAGTTGGAGAGTAAAACCCAAAATCCTCTTCATGAGGATTTACTGTTTTGTTCATTGTGGAAGCTATAGGTGCAGGATCATCGTGAGGTTGGGCTCGTTGGATCCAGCTCAGGAAAACCTTGGATTGCTGCGATTTTCAGCTACTTCTGCGAGATATTTATTTTATGGTTCAGATTCTTGTTTTGCCCTTTTGGCTGTGAGGTAGGGCTTTCCTATTTTATTGTTTCTACTTTGTTTCTGCTTCTATTTTTGGTAGCCATTTGTTTGGAGGCTAAGAACTAGTGTTCCCCTCCGTTTCTGTATGCTAGTTCTACCCGGTTGGGCGGGTATGAACATTTCCCTATTTTTTGGGATGAGGGTTTGGGATTTTGCACCATTATGCTGGTCGTTTTTGCATACGGTGTTCGATTCCATTTATTTTAGGATTTTTGGAGTTTCTGAACCTAAAGGCCAAATGGGTTTGAATTTTGAAGTTTTCCAAATTTTTGAGGTTTTTACCTCGTTTTGTGTGCCACCTTGTTTTCTTGGGTTTTCTTGGCACAATGTGGGTCGTGGACCTTGATGATCCGTTTGGATATCAGTCAGACCACTTTTGCACTTTTATGTTGCATTGGGATGCATGTTGCATCCGTACTCCCGATGTTGTGTTCGGTTGCATGATTTTACACTTGTTATGGTTTTTGTTGGACCTTTGCTTTTGTTTCGTGAACGCTAGGATTTGTGTAGAATCCATACTCTCAGATTAAGGTCGGTTGAGTGAGTTCATGATGTTTGGTCTTGTTACATCATTGGGATTCGTGTAGAATCCATACTCTCAGATTGAGGTCGATTGAGTGAGTTCATGATGTTTGGTCTTGTTACATCATTGGGATTCGTGTAGAATCCATACTCTCGGATTGAGGCTGATTGAGTGATTTCATGATGTATGATTTTATTGGCTTTAGGATTCATGTAGAATTTGTCCTCTTGAGTTGCTTTCGGTTGAGTGTTTGTTTTGCATTGTGTTCTCATTCCTGTCCTTGTGTTATGATCTTCGTGATGGTGGTGCGCCACACACGAGTACATGCGCGTACATTTGTTAGGTGACTTGTGAGGCCCAATCTTTCATGGATTTGCCGACAGTTATGATCATTGGGTTTGGGATGGGAGTATGCATGCCCACGGGAACTTGTCGTAGGATGAGCATGGGTAGGGTAGGGTAGCATATGGAGGGGGCTTCTATCTCGTAGCCTGGTGACCTTAGTCCCATAGGGTTGGTAGAGGAAGTTTTAAATAAGTGATAATTAAATAAAATGTGTGACTGGTAATAAAACTTAAGATAATAAAAAGGTTTGGGGTGCAAGAGCCTTTCTGTTGAGGGATGTTGAATCTGCGCAAGTCCTAGCTTGGGCTTTTTGATGCCAAGCGACTCTCCATGATGTTAGTCCCTACATAGTAGCCTATTGAGGGTCTAACCAGGACCTATACTCCTTGCATTGTCTTAGGTTCTTGGTTCCAGCCATCATACTGTCTGGCGTGAGTGTTAGCCATGGATGTTGTGTTTTATGTGTGTTTGTGGTTGGATCCTTATCTCCATCAGCACGGCGGGTGTGGACCTACGGCTGCCACGTGGTTGGGAGGCATAGCTACCTTCACCACTGCTAGGGACCGGTGTATAGAGACGATCTTTGTCCTAGTGCGACCGTTGCTGGGTGTTTTCACTTGGTACTTCGGGTTTTTGAGTATGCTTTCTTGTGATTTATGCTTTCATTGGGATGATTGTATATCATGTTTAGATGATGTTATTTTATTTGGCGCATTTCCTTATTATGATGATTAGCATATGATTAGATGATGTGATTTTCTTTAGTAGTATATCTGTTGCTTACTACTATTTAGCATGTGATAGGTGATGTTATCTACTGTAGGATTATCTTATGCATTATCACTAGCATGTTAGATTTCCTTATGCTTATATTGTTGCATGTTTTTAGTAGTGATATCCCTATTACGACAGTATCGACGATTTGGTCAGTGGCTTGGGATGTTACGCGCGGGGGATGGCTAGGACCCACGATGGTCTTATGATGCTATTGACGGTTGGGAGGAATCGCGTACTTAGTTTGGTTGTTTTGTTCCTGAGATGTATTTTTGTACATTGCGATGTTGCTTTTGTTCTCTGCGATGTTTATTTCAGTGTGTTCTTTTTTGCTGTAGTTTAGATGGATAGATGATCTCCTTTCTATGTTGTTCTTGTGCTCGAGTGTTCATTCCTTGAGCCTTTGTGGATCCGGTACTCCCTGGTGTGGAGGTTCTTTTGTTGGTTTTTCCTCGTTTTTGAGTTCTAGAAGTGTTTTTACTTTCTATGGGCGACATTTGTTCAACATTGTGCAACATTGATAAAGTATCGCACGCCCATAGAAAGAATGTCGTACGATACTATAAAGTGTCACACGCATTACTGGAGAAGTTTCATACGACACTGGAAGAGTGTCACATGGCTTTATGAGAAATGTCACGCGATACTTTTCCAGTATCACACGCCTTCTTGAGAAGTGTCGCATGTAGTAAGGGAGAAGTGTCGCCCTGCCTTAGTAAAAAGTGTCGCACAGTTTTTGTGAAAAACTTGCATGTGCCATCAGCGGGAACTTTTCTTCATGATCCAATCTTTTTGAGAGTGGTTTTGGATACCCTTTTGCGTGTTCTTTGAGCCTATGTTGTTGCATTTTTAATTTAGGAGGTTTCTTTTGAAATTCAATTTTTGGGTTTCTGTTGTAGTCCTTCGGGGTTTAAAATATATCGTTTAAGTATAAATTCCTTATACTTAAGATATATTTTAATATATGTGACAAATCGTTTGAGATAGGTTTCAGACTTCTCAGAGATAAGTAATGGATTCTAGGAAATTTCAGGGCTTCAGAAATCCAGACTTAGCCAAATTTCAGGGCTTCAGGATTTTAGGCTTAGCCAAATTTTGAGATTTTTCATATTACCCTAGCTTGGTGTTTTGTTGATGAGTGGTCATTTCTTGTGCCCTCATCTTGTTGTGGTGGTTGTTGGCTTTTGTTTGGGTGTGTCAGTTGGGTAGTGGCATTCGGAGATTCATTTGTTGCCGAGATTGTGTTGAAGTCTTCCGTTGCGATCATTGTGATCCCTGTATGATGTTGTCATGTGCATTCATACTTGTAAAAAAAAAAATATCTTGGCTTGATTTGAATCCTTGTTTCCAAGGATCTCTAGGCGGGGCATTACATCTGGTATCAGAGCCCATGTTCAAACATTAGGATCTCTATGTTTATGTTGCCCATGTAGTTGTTGCTGCATTGGTTGAGTGCGAGTGTCTTGGTGAGAACTCGTGATCTTTGTTGCTTTGGTATCTACTCGTGATGGAATTGCTTGTCCAGTAGATGCAACTAGAGCAGTGTGTGGAGAAGGAAGTGAGTCTTCCTAGCTTTGTAGGTGGAATCGATGTGCCTTGGTTGGTTGGTTGCTTGTGTGACCCTTTTTGGATGGAACCACTGATTGGTGTCCATGTGTTGGCTTGGAGTGCCTCTTTTTGTTTCTCCTTATGGAGTTAGGTGCATTGTTTCTTTCTTTCTCCTTGTTGTAAGCATATAGATGAATCTTATTGTGATTCTTTATTTTGTTGTTATAATGATGAAATGGTTCCTTTCATTGAAAATGAGTGTTTATTGTGTATCATTGCAAAGAGTAGGTTTCCATTATATCCTTGGGTTAATGATTTAAGTCCCCAATCTGATTGTTCTTAAGCTTATGTAAAATTGTATTAAATTGATGAATATTTAAATGTTGCATTGCATGGAAATTAGTGTTTTTGCATATGCATGAGATTACTGATGGTATACTATTCGATGTGTGTGAGTGTGTTCTCTAACATTGCTAGGATGATGTATTCCTTAGCATTGTGTGGTAATTTATCCCTCTTGTGTGACTGTACTCAGTCATCACTTGTAATGTGATTTGTTTGATGCCTTAATTTATTTGGTTGGAGGTACTTTCCTCATGTTTTTGGGCTAGCATTGGTTTTTAGTATTTTCCTCTCTTGGAGTAGTCATCAATTTTATCTATCACTCTCTTTGTGACAGTTGTCACATTTGACTTATTGTTGAAATGAGCTCTTTTTGGTACTTACTGTTGGAATTGACAATTCTCCCACTTGGGCTTTTTGATTATGTTTCATGATGACTATTCTAGATGTGTTTTACTGCTGCCTAGTTGTGTGTTGTGACTCTATCATGTTCATCTCGAACCTCTGGTAGTACGTTTAAGGGATAATATCATGGAGAACATGCTAGTGTGTCTTTGTTAGATCTAAAGTTGTTATTGTAACTGAATGGTTTAAATGGTGATTAAACTTAATGTTATTTTTGAAAGAAATTGAAAGATATGTACTTGTTTTATGGTGACTCTTGGATCCTTGCTTGAAATCTTTCAGTTCATTATGCATTAGTGCTTATGTTATGCTTAAGTAATGAAATTATGAAAGAGGAGTGATGATGGTTTCAATGTGTGAATTACCTTTCTCTCCATGCCTTATGTTGTTTTGGGCATGTGTGCTCTTGTGTGGATTTGGACATTTTGTCCATTGCTTGTCTTGGTGACCAAGGCTGTTGGTTTTGTCTTTGTTGTTTTGATTTGAGTGGTGGCTCAGATCATAGGTCTTAGGTCTCTTTTAGCTTCCTCATGTTGTAGTCCTTGTCCATATCTTTTTGACGCTTTTCAAATGGATTCAATCCGAGTTCGGACATGAAAGCTATGGCTTCTGGAGTTGCTGATTGATGTTCCAAGTATCTTTTGAGTAGAGGCCAATTCAATCATGACATATCATATTTATGGCCATTGGAGAAGTTTAACTCCTTATGTTATTCATAATGGAAGAGTTATTGTGTCTTCATAATCTATTAGGTACTTGTTGGAGTTTGTGCTTGGGTTTTTGTGTTCCCTATTGCACTGACCCATCCTTGTGTGGTGTAGTGTGGTTTGTGAGCATTCCTTGCTTAGGGTTGATGTTGCCTTATCGTTTGGGAGTGACTCAGTTCTTTGATGAGTCTACATTCTCCTTTTTGGATGTTGACCTTGGCACATCTCTGTATTCTTTCTCTCTTGTGAGAGTAGGCTAGTGTAGTTATACCACTAGCTCAGTTAGTGCTTTCTGGTGAGTATGTTGATGGTTGGTGAAATTGTGAGTTTCCTAACGCATCATGGAATGGTTAGTGTAGAGGTTGAGAGAGAGAGAGACTCCCTCTAAGTCCTAATACTCTGTAGTATCCTTCTCCCTAAGCTTATATCTTCATGTGGATTGTCTCAATCAAGTTTTCTCTTTAACTGTTGACTTGCGGCTAGAGATTGAGTTTAGTGGTAGTTTGGGTGTAGTTTTCCTAGCATGGTGCTAGAGGGACATGGTATCGTTGGACACATGTTACCATCTCGTGAGTTGGTATGCAGACATTTCGTGATTGTGTCCATTGACGAAAGTCTTTGAACCTTGTGAGAAGGTGATATCTTGTCTGGTTGGGTTGTGTTACCCTAGTTCCCAATGTTAGTTGAGCTTTTGTACCTTGGAGAGGTGTTGTGCTCCTACACTTGGTGGTGAGTAGTCTTTTGGAGCGTGTCCTTTTTTTTGGTAAACTTTCATCCTCTTTGTTCTAAGGGTGAGTTTACGTGGATTCCAGAATGATCATGTGTGACATGATAGTATTCTTGGAAAGTTTGGGATGGTTATTCCCCATGATTCCAACTTTTTTTTGGAAGAGCTTAGTGTTTTGACCTAGTTTTGTGGTCATGTGGTTGGTGCATGTTGTGGTTGGGCACCTGTTGAAAAGGTAGAGTGGCTTGTTCCTTACCTTGTATTGTTGACTCTATGGCTAGATGGGTTCTTCCTAGTGCATAGAAGGTTCCTTGTTGGAGGACCTTGTGTCTATGTGACACCCATTCTCTCGTGGTTAACCTATTTGGGGGTTAACATGATGGTTTGAGAATGTTGGAGTGATTTGGGTTTGACTTGTGGAGAGTTTCTTGAGTCATTCCTATTGCTCACTTTCGATTTTGGTTATTGTGTGTTTTGGTTTCTATTCTTGGATTGTAGGCTTCCAGGAGTAAGCCTAGTCTTTGGGGGGGATGATGTAGTGCCTCTCCCATATGACTTTTGTAAGTCATCCTAATGGATGCACCCTTGCTGATCTTTTGTTGTGATAGATCCTGATTGTGACCCTGAGTGGTCTACACCATTGAGGTGTTTGGGTTTATGTTTCTTCATCAGTTGCTTTGATTATGCTTTTGACTGATCTTTGAGATTATGATGTGATTTTTGATTCACTGAGGTTTGTGCCAGTGGTTACCAGGATCGATGTGGTATCATGAGGTTGTTCCATGATTACCCTGAGATGTGTGCAGAGATTGCACTATGTTCTTTTACCATGCTACACTAGACTAGTTTCCTGTAGCAGTGGTTAGTCATGTTTATGATTGTGTTCGCTTATGTGTTTTAAATGCCCTTTTAATGCAGAGTAATCAACCATTATTAAATGCGTAAGTAATTAAATGGATTGTTCTTGTGGGATTATTCGGTTATGTGTTGCGGACATTTACCTTGTTTTATTTTGATCTGAGAGATATCTGTTCTTATGTGATTTTTTACATTTGTGATGACCTGAGGGTCAAATGTTACTCTTTGATTCCAGAATCATAGATATTAGACTACTATGTTGTTCAGTTAATCATATTGCATGATGATGCCATTTTGAGATGACAGTGTGTTTTATGATGTTATCTGGATATCTGGTATTTGGACATATCTCTTATTATGTTATGTGATGGATTTAATGCTATGGTTATTTACTTCATTCCTGCGTTGCTATGCCTCTTGCGAATGTGAGTGATGTAAATAGATTATTTTAATATAATTAAATAAATGTTTAAATTAGGTGATTTAATACCTTTATTGCCTCGTCTATGTTATTATATGCAATTGCACTTGATCATGTTGTTTAGTGTGCAGGATTTATATCCCTGGTAGTGGCACATGGAGTTAGTGATTTAGCCATTCATATTTTACCAATGTCGTCCTTGTATGGTCGACGTATCCTTAATTAAATGTTTAATTTAAACCTTTCGATGATTATTAAATCCAAACTCATTTGCATTATGTGATTAGACCAATAAGCGTGTCTGTGCATTTAGAGGTTCGCATTGTCGCAAAAGTTGTTAAGGAGATTTATGTGTTTTTGGGTTTTCGGGCTTTTTAATTGATTTATTTTATATTTCTAGCAGCTTTTCCATAGATGGATTCCTATTTATAGGAATAGCCTATTTTTGTTTGGCTCGATTCGGGGTTTAACTAGATTGGCTGGTTAAATGCCCTGATCGATTATTCACCCGAAAAGTGAATAAGTATCCAAAGAGGAATTTAATTCTTCACTTCTCACTTTTGAATTGGAAAGTTGGAGAGTAAAACCCAAAATCCTCTTCATGAGGATTTACTATTTTGTTCGTTGTGGAAGCTACAGGGGCGGGATCGTCGTGAGGTTGGGCTCATTGGATCCAGCTTGGGAAAACCTTGGATTGCTGCGATTTTCAGCTACTTCTACGGGATATTTATTTTATGGTTCAGATTCTCATTTTGCCCTTTTGGCTGTGAGGTAGGGCTTTCCTGTTTTATTGTTTTTGCTCCATTTCTGCTTCTATTTTTGGTAGCCATTTGTTTGGAGGCTGAGAACTAGTGTTCCCCTCCGTTTTTGTATGCTAGTTCTACCCAGTTGGGCGGGTATGAACATTTCTCTATTTTTTGGGATGAGGGTTTGGGATTTTGCACCGTTATGCTGGCCATTTTTGCATACAGTGTTCGATTCCATTTATTTTTGGATTTTTGGAGTTTCTAAACCTAAAGGCCAAATGGGTTTGAATTTTCAAGTTTTCCAAATTTTTGAGGTTTTTACCTCGTTTTGCATGCCACCTTGTTTTCTTGGGTTTTCTTGGCACAATGTGGGTCGTGGACCTTGATGATCCATTTGGATATCAGTCAGACCACTTTTGCACTTTTATGTTGCATTGGGATGCATGTTGCATCCGTACTCCCGACGTTGTGTTCGGTTGAGTGATTTTACACTTGTTATGGTTTTTGTTGGACCTTTGCTTTTGTTTTGTAAACGCTAGGATTCGTGTAGAATCCATACTCTCGGATTGAGGCCGGTTGAGTGAGTTCATGATGTTTGGTCTTGTTACATCATTGGGATTCGTGTAGAATCCATACTCTCAGATTGAGGTCGGTTGAGTGAGTTCATGATGTTTGGTCTTGTTACATCATTCAGATTCTTGTAGAATCCATACTCTCGGATTGAGGCCAATTGAGTGATTTCATGATGTATGATTTTATTGGCTTTGGGATTCATGTAGAATTTGTCCTCTTGAGTTACTTTTGGTTGGGTGTTTGTTTTGCATTGTGTTCTCATTCCTGTCCTTGTGTTATGATCTTCGTGATGGTGGTGTGCCAGACACGAGTACATGCGCGTACATTTGTTGGGTGACTTGCAAGGCCCGATCTTTCATGGATTTGCTGAAAGTTATGATCATTGGGGTTGGGATGGGAGTATGCATGCCCACGGGCACTTGTCGTAGGATGAGCATGGGTAGGGTAGGGTAGCATATGGAGGGGGCTTCTATCTCGCAGCCTGGTGACCTTAGTCCCATAGGGTTGGTAGAGGAAGTTTTAAATAAGTGATAATTAAATAAAATGTGTGATTGGTAATAAAACTTAAGATAATAAAAAGGTTTGGGGTGCAAGAGCCTTTCTGTTGAGGGATGTTGAATCTGCGCAAGTCCTAGCTTGGGCTTTTTGATGCCAAGCGACTCTCCATGATGTTAGTCCCTACATAGTAGCCTATTGAGTGTCTGACCATGACCTATACTCCTTGCATTGTCTTAGGTTCTTGGTTGCAACCATCATACTGTCTGGCGTGAGTGTTAGCCATGGATGTTGTGTTTTATGTGTGTTTGTGGTTGGATCCTTATCTCCATCAGCACGGCGGGTGTGGACCTACGGGTGCCATGTGGTTGGGAGGCATAGCTACCTTCACCACTGCTAGGGACCGGTGTACAGAGATGATCTTTGTCCTAGTGCGACCGTTGTTGGATGTTTTCACTTGGTACTTCGGGTTTCAGAGTATGCTTTCTTGTGATTTATGCTTTCATTGGGATGCTTGTATATCATGTTTAGATGATGTTATTTTATTTGGCGCATTTCCTTATTATGATGATTAGCATATGATTAGATGATGTGATTTGCTTTAGTAGTATATATGTTGCTTACTGCTATTTACCATGTGATAGGTGATGTTATCTACTGTAGGATTATCTTATGCGTTATCACTAGCATGTTAGATTTCCTTATGCTTATATTGTTGCATGTTTTTAGTAGTGATATCCCTATTACGACAGCACCGACGATTTGGTCAGTGGCTTGGGATGTTACGCGCGAGGGATGGCTAGGACCCACGATGGTCTTATGATGCTATTGACGGTTGGGAGGAACTGCATACTTAGTTTGGTTGTTTTGTTCCTGAGATGTATTCCTACACATTGCGATGTTGCTTTTGTTCTCTGCGATGTTTATTTCAGTGTGTTCTTTACTGCTGTAGTTTAGATGGATAGATGTTCTCCTTTCTATGTTGTTCTTGCGCTCGAGTGTTCATTCCTTGAGCCTTTGTGGATCCGGTACTCCCCGGTGTGGAGGTTCTTTTGTTGGTTTTTCCTCATTTTTGAGTTCTGGAAGTGTTTTTACTTTCTATGGGTGACATTTGTTCAGCATTGTGCGACACTGATAAAGTATCGCACACCCATAGAAAGAATGTCGTACGATACTATAAAGTGTCACACACATTACTGGAGAAGTGTTGTACGACACTGGAAGAGTGTCACATGGCTTTATGAGAAATGTCGCGCGATACTTTTCCAGTATCGCACACCTTCTTGAGAAGTTTCACACGCAGTAAGGGAGAAGTGTCACCCTCCCTTAGTAAAAAGTGTCACACAGTTTTTGTGAACAACTTGTGTGTACCATTAGGGAGCACTTTTCTTCGTGATCCGATCTTTTTGAGAGTGGTTTTGGATACCCTTTTGGGTGTTCTTCGAGCCTATGTTGTTGCATTTTGAATTCAAGAGGTTTCTTTTGAAATTTAGTTTTTGGGTTTCTGTTGTAGTCCTTTGGAGTTTAAAATATATCGTTTAAGTATAAATTCCTTATACTTAAGATATATTTTAATATATGCGACAAATCGTTTGAGATAGGTTTCAGACTTCTCAGAGATAAGTTATGGATTCTAGGAAATTTCAGGGCTTCAGAAATCCAGACTTAGCCAAATTTCAGGGCTTCAGGATTTCAGGCTTAGCCAAATTTTGAGATTCTGCATATTACGCTAGCTTGGTGTTTTTTTGATGAGTGGTCATTTCTTGTGCCCTCATCTTGTTGTGGTGGTTGTTGGCTTTTGTTTGGGTGTGTCAGTTGGGTAGTGGCATTCGGAGATTCGTTGGTTGCCGGGATTGTGTTGAAGTCTTCCGTTGCGATCGTTGTGATCCCTGTATGATGTTGTCATGTGCATTCATACTTGTAAAAAAAAAATATCTTGGCTTGATTTGAATCCTTGTTTCCAAGGATCTCCGGGCGGGGCATTACAATAGTCAAGAGTCAAATATATTCTAGCATTACCATAGTCACCATGCACTTATAAGAGATATCTTCAGATTGATGTGGTAGATATATGTTACGATCTCATGGTCCCATTTCAACAGGTGCATCCTCTAGCACATGAGTTGATGATCTGTATGAGATAGCAGATATATCATCTCCACTAGAGGTTTCTGCTATATTAGATGTGGATACATTTTGTCATATGCAATCTTATTTAGCATCTGATCTTCTTAATTCATATTAGGCATTTTTGATAGTCACAAAGATTTCTCTTCATGACATTGGTGAACACATTAGCCATATTATATCATGCATAGTAGGATCACAACCCTCACAGAGACATGAGGATATCCCTGCACATTCTACACCACCTTCTCCTATAGAGGGGCCTAAAACACCTATTCCTATAGAGGGGCCTACAATACTTGTCCCCACACCTACTCAGGATCATGTAGCACCTGCTCCTACATAACCTTGTCTTAGAGCACCTGCATTACATGATTCAGATATTAGTCAAATTGGTAGAGCATTACATGATGCTGCAATAAATATTATAAATTTATATGTTTATATTTATTTGTTACTATAATTTACACATGTATACTTGTTTAGTGTACTCAAGATCTTTTATATGTATGTACTTAGGTCTATACATGTATTCTTGAGTGATTCAATTTAACTTGTGTACATGCACATGTGTATTTTATAGGGTCTTAGTGATAGTCTGTTGCATTTTGGAGTCTTAGTGATTTCTTTCATTTGACATAAGGTTCAGATCCAAATCATAGAGCCTTTTAGGTTCATGGATTAGGAGGGGGATGTGGTTGATCTTAGTTTACATGTCTATTTCATTGATGTTGGGATATTTATATATATACATCTCATTTTAGATACTTTGATATGGAGATGTATGTTATTTCAAATACATGTGTTATTTCAGATACTTTTATATGGATATGTATGTTATTTCAGATACATGGTATTTTAAAGACATTTGATGTGGTATTTTGGAGACATTTTATATGGTATTTTGGATACATTTTACATGGGTACTTACATTATTTCATAGATGTGTTATTTTACATGGATGTACATATTATTTCATGTCTTATGTTCATGTTGAATGTATGTATGTTTTCAATATTCATATTTTTTATTTCATAGAATATGTGTTATTTTGTACATGTGTTACAATATTTAATCAATAAATTTAATACATATAAGAACACAAAGAATACAAACAAACATAAATAATGTAATACATATTTTCAATATTCATATTTTTATTAATGTTTATGAACATGTTATTGATCTTTTAATGTCTTAATATTTTATGTTTATGTATTTGTTATTCATGTATATGTTATTCATCTTAATGCCTTAATCTAAGTGTAATTAACTATATTTAATGACATGTCTTAAGGGGAGATCCTAAATTATACATAAGAATGTAGATTAATGTATATTTTATTTCATAGATGTATGTAAATATGTTCATGTTAAATGTAGACATGTATGTTTTCAATATTCATGTTTATGTATATGTTATTATTTTTTAACATGCCTTAATCTATGTATAATTAACTATATTTAATGGCGTGTTAAGGGGAGATCCTAAATTATACATATATAAGAATGCAGATTAATGCATAGGTAAGAATATAACATATACATGTAGATAAGAACATATAAAGAGTATGACCTAAAGAATGCATGTTACAACATTTAATTAATAAAAGTTAATACATATAAGAACATAAAGATTATATACATAAATACATAAGAGCATTAATGATCATAAGAGAAATTAAACAATGTATATAAATACATACAAATACTAAAGGGGTTGTCTTAAGGAGAGGTCCTAAAAGGTGGTACTAAAGGGATGTCCTAATAACAAGTCTTAAGGGGAGGTTAGGTAATAGGTAGTCCTAAGGGGAGGTCCTCAAAGGTTGTCTTAAGGGGAGGTCCTAAGAGGTTGTCTTAAATGAGATATCCATGTCTAATTTAAATAAAAATAATATGAAATATGTCTAATTTTGCATATCCAAGATAAATGATCCAATGTGTACAAATTTATAAAATAAATATCCTGTCAACATTAAATGTGAAAGTATAAGAGCTATATAGACATAGCTGAACTAGAGCTCCACAAACATTGTATTGTTAGGATCCTCTCTTGTCTTTATTATCTCTAGAAGTTTTTTATGTTCTTCAATAGATAGTTTCCACTTTTGATTTCCACAATGTCCTCTTCTTTGTATTTCTTCAAATTGTAACTTTGTTGCTATAACATGGTTACTGTAATGTAAAAATTTTCCTCCAAGCTTGTATTCAATAAATTCAATACCACTATTGGTTACCCTTGTTCATTGATAATATGTTCCTTCAATAACAATTGATTCAATTGGATATGATTTTTCATCAGCATCTATAGTTCCTTCTCCATGAAAGTAAGTTCTATGAAAGTTCTCCATCAAGTGGTATTTTTAGCACTAAATAGAAGAGTTGTTTGATACATCTCAGCATACTATATGAAGGATAGATTCAGAAAATGTTTTTACATTTTGAATTATGTTTGGAGATTGGATTGGTAGAAGATTTTTTAGATCTACTACAAGTAATAAATTCTGAAAAAAAATTTGGTGAACGAGTTGTAAGTTTATAAGAAATGGAAAATTTCTTTCACCTACCATGCAGTCCATGGATGAGAATTGTAAATCTATCTCTGCCAAAAGGTTCATGCCATTACTTTTTGATGGCATTCATGGTTTCCCAAATTCTATGCCATATGATCTTAGAAAACATTTTCCTAAGTTCAATGGGAACCATTTGGATTGAACTAGTCATCATGTTCAGATATTTAGTGATTTGATGGGTTATTTTGAAATTTATCATGAAGACATACATATGAAGTTGTTTGTTCAAACTTTAGAAGGTGGTGCTAGAGATTGGTTTTCCTTTCTATTGACATGTTCTATTTCATCTTGGGATGAATTACATTCAGCCTTCATGAAGTAGATTAGGGAAAGAGTAAGCATTTCTGATTGTTTTGAGAAGTCCTTGAAGATCCAAATTAGGAATGGTTAATTAGTTACTAAATTTAATATTATATTTGCAAGAGTTGTGAATGAGATTCTTGAAAATTGTAGGTTGAATGATCAAGTGTGTTTAGTGGTTCATCTTGATGAATTTGTTAAAAAGACGAGTTATCTATTGAGAGATAAAGAACCCAAGAATTTGCATCAAGCATTCATGTTAGCAATAGAGATTGACAATAATATAAAGTACAGACTAACTAAGAGTCATTTCTCTATAAATGTTTGTTAGCAAGATAAAGTTGAAAGGAGAAATTAATGTCATGAAGAGTGTCCAATTTTAGATCAGCACATAGGCACTACGACTATAGTAAATAATCTTGTTGAAAATTTAGAAGTAAAAACATGTGAAGATGAGTTTATTTTGTTGCAAAGAAGAGCTGATCCTTTTCTTGCTGAAAATAGTGCACATGCTTATAGTATTGCAGCAACAGATGACAGAGTTAGTTCACTTGATTAGTTATGTGTGCAAGAAGAAATGATTTCAATTGTGGCTTTTCCTTTTGATGATTTTCCTTATGTTGAGAATATTATTGATCATAAAGTTGAAAGGAATTCACCTCATGCTTGTGAGGATGAAGAGGTTGAAAGTTATGTTTCACATGATGAAAGCAAAGTTGTTGATCCGATGTACTATGAAGAAGCATCATATGAAGAAGATGATGAGAGTGGTTACTTGAATCAAGAGGAGGCTAGTGATAACACATTTTCATATTCATATGAATCTGATACAAATTAGGAAGAAGAAAGCAATGATGGAAGGGAGTACTCTTATGCAAGTAAAGGTATAAGTTCTTTTTCTAAATCTGAAAATGAAGTTCTATCTCAGAATTGTACGAATCAGATTTAGGTTGAAAGTTGTGAAGAAGAGTTGTCTACACAATATGAGGATAAAGAGATTATCTATAAGGATGAATTACTTAGTTTTGTAGATGAATGTCATAAGGTTACATGCAGTAGTAATCAGCAACATGCAAGTGATTCTAAGATTAATGCATTAGTCCCTATTGATAAAATGAAAGATGATTGGTTTCCAAGACATTTGAATCATCTTAGAGAAGACTATGAAAGTAATATTGATTTATATTATTGGTTCTTTGTTGATGGAGTGGATGATGCATCTTTATGTAATGATGGTGTGTCTTCATGTGATGATTTTGATTTTTCTTCTTCATATGTTGAAAGCATTCATAATAGTATGGTTTCAAGGTTTTCACTAATCCATTGTATGGTGAAGAATTTGATGTTGATAAGCACATCACTTGTTATAACATCTACAAGGGAGCTTTGCATGGAGTTATCAACCCACTTTTTGAAGAACACATTAAATATTCAAATGTGGTTAATATTGATCTTAATGATGATACACTATCTTATTGCTCTGAGAGATCAAATTGTTTTCTTCTAGGTGTGACAATGAAAATGATAATGATGTTGCATCTCATGATGTTGATAACAAGGTGTTACATGAAGTTATGATTGAAAATCAATAGGCACCTTGCAATGAGTTCTATGATGAATACTCTAAAATGGTTGCTAATCTATTTGTTGATTGAAAAGAATCATTGGAGTACTCTGGATTAGTTTCAAAAATTAACATGGATGACATTTGTAAGTATAAATTTGATTTCTCATTTGAGTACCATCCAGTTATGCATAAGGATACACAATTTCAAGGTATAGATGATCCTTTTCCTTAAGTTGAATATGAAACTTTTATATTCAAGATTGATAGCATGCATAATTCATTTGATGAAGAGAAGTTTTAATTTGACTCTGATATGATCGAGCAGGCTCATATGTACCTTCATAATGAGAAATTTGTAGAGAGTGATCATAGTTTTCAAATGCATTATGAAAGTGAAGATGTATATTCTATTTTTCCAAGTGAGTTGATTTAGAGTACGAATCTGATTGGTGTAACTAATGGAAGTTATATTGTCATCCTACCTCATGAAAATTAGATATATGATAGAGATAAAAGTTTTTGTTGAAGTTCGGTAGCCTGAGGCCATTTTTTGTACAATTTAGGAGTAGTTTTCCTTGCTTTCAATAAATTTGTTCGAGAGAAGTTTTTGCTTTCAAGTGTGTGGTCTCCTTCTTCTAGTGATTCTAAATCCTTGTCATTCCCACAAGGAACATGTGTCCCTAGATAGAGCCACTGATGGGACTCAGGATTGCCTTCCTAATTTGAGTACCATTCCAAGCTTTTGAGCCCTTTAAAGTACATTTAATGCAAGTGTACCTAGCTATCATTTAGAGGTTTAAGAGGTGTTTAATGTTTCTAACACCTTGAATTCAATATGTCTCTACATCCCATGAAGATAAATGATCATTCTGAGTCATTCTGTGAAATTTCATTTTCAGCAATGTCCAAATGTATAGTTTTGCTTAAGTGCCAAACAATGACAGGAGGACCCAGTAATGTTTCATGACTCACCACTTTGGAAGTGTTTAGTATGCATATAAAGAACTTATGTTTCAGATATCAAGTCATTTTGACATGTTTTGAGTAGGTTTTGAATCCATCAAATTTGGTTTATTGTTGTTGTGTTGATGTAAATTACTCTGAATTTTGGGAGGCCCTATTTGACAGGTTATATCTTTGACCTAGTTAAATAAAATGAGAAATTTAATTTTGCATTGAATTCTAGATATCAAAGAATTACTATGTCTCAAATTTGAGCTCATGACAAATTCGTTTGATCACTTTTCAAACACAATTCCAAATGTAATTTATAAAGTTTTACTGGTGTCAAGAAATGTAGATTAATCAGTACCCCTATTTGGGATGTAATAAACCTGAATCTATGATAGGTGAGATCAAATGGGTTATACCATTTCATTCTACTTTGAATTTTTTTTAAGTGTGTTAGTTTGCAAATCTTGACGAGTCCATCTACACACTTTCTCAGGTCCATTCCATTTGTAAAAATTGCTTTTCTACCATTGCTTCTAGTTGTGAAAATCCAAGTAGCCCACTTTGACCACTCACAAAATTCTTCTAATTATTTTTCATGATCCCTAATCCCAAATTTATACTCTCCTCATGACAGTGAACCAATGCCCTAGTTTTCGTGCTCCTAATTATCAGTTTGACCTATTTTCAAAGCCAAAATGGAATGCAGTTTATGGTTTTCTGACATGTTTGCTTGAAGGTAGTTCTGAGAAGGCAACTTTTATGGCCAAAATATTTTGTCCCCAAAGTCATCATGAGACAAGATCTGATAGAGTAAGATTTTTTTGAACAAAGAATCAATATATTAGATCCCAAGGCTCAATCAGGTGTTTTTATCAGTTTTTAAAGCTAGTTAGAGGACCTCTTGACACAAAATTGATAGTTTGAAAATAAATGGTAAAATAAGTTTTAAATGATTGTTCAGTGATCAAATTTGATTTTAATAAATATGTTTTAAATGATGGATTTAGTAGGAAAATTTGATGGATCGGGTGTTTAAGTTTGAATTTTTTTTTAGCTGGACCCACTTTGGGGCCCAACTATTTTCACCAATATCTTCACCAATGTGGGATTGATAATGAAAAAAATTGTCATGAAAAGGCCTCCATACATGAAATTTATCCAAATGTGTATCACACAAGTGGATTATCATTGCACCAAGGCTTTTGAAACTAAAACTGAAACCTATCATTTGCAGAGCCCTCCCTCATAGTGCATTATATGTTAGACTCACCTCCTTTCCCTTTCATCCCAAGGAACAAGATTTTGTTAATGGGGTTAAAATATAGAAAAAAAAAGGAACCTCTCTAAAAGCTCATTTTGTAGTTCTCTAATCTTCTCTAAACACTACTATTCTCATATTCTTTTATGAGCTACTTGTGGATTGTCCTTGAAAATTCCATAAAAATATGTACAACTATGACTCCATTTAGCTACAATGTCTTCATGTTCTTCCAACCCCTCATCTCTACCCCCAAATGTTGTTCCATAGGTGGTGATGGTGGTAGTCATCCTAGTAGCATCCTATAGCATTGGATTGGAGGAAATTATAATGAAAGAGGCCTATAGCATGTAGGGCAGCATGAGGAATTGAGTCATGCAATTGTTAAGATGACGCCCACAAAATGCATGTAGTGCCATTTTGGAGACATACCTTTTTTTGTTGAATGTTGTATTTCCATGGAAGTTCACCTTTCTTCTAACATAGCATTCTATTTGCATGTGACAAATGCTACTAAGCCAATAATGAAGAAATTAGATTGGGTCCACTTATGAAGGATCAATCTAATGCAAATGAAGAGCAAGATTGATGGAGAAATCATGACAAGGATGTGTGGAGGCTCAATAGAGGAAGAGTTTGGTTTACAGAATGTGTTGGAAAAGCTCAAAAGATTCATTGTTTCTTAAGCAAGAGTGGAGGGAATGGGAGCAAGTTAGATTGGTTCTATCTTTAGCCAAATTGCAAGTTGCAACTTCAAGGATGGAGAGAAATGATTAAAAAATGCTTGTAATATGACCAAAATGAAGGAATCTTTGAATGAAAAGGGCTAAGTCAAATATGGAGCTAGATGAGATATTTTTGTGGATTTCTTAACTACCAAATAACCATTCATGACACATTTTCTCCTTTGATAGAGTACTTACAAATATTGGAAATCATTTTCCTTCACTGTGCTTAGTCCTACATTGTTTAGGTGGGCAAAATTTTTCTTGTTTTTAAACCCCAATGAACACCCATGATGTGTCTAAAAGACAAGCACTTTTGGAAGTGCAAGGGTCATGCAAGAGGGTCCACCATTGATGGCCAAATGGGCATAGCGACAAAGAAAATTTAGAAAGAAAATGCAAGTGCAAGTAGTAGTCAAAGAAGATGACTTCATCAAGCAAACATGTGGCATGCAAGTGCACCTTCACACTGATAATTGTTTGGTTAGCAAAAATGAACTTGACCATGAGAAAATCATCATTTTGAAGCTTCAAAAGTGTTAACCATGGTTAAAGTTTTGATGCTTTGATGGTACGGAATTGTACGTTTCACTTGGTCATTGAGGTTAAGGAAGAACCTGAGGTCAAGTCCATGAAACCACATTGTGATGATAGGTGGTGAGAGTGATGATAGGGCAGTGGAAGGTGGCAGGAGCTAGCCAATTAGAGGTCGACATGTGGTGGTCAACTAGGAGGGTTGACTAGAATTCAACAAAGAAGAAAAAAATATGAAATTGAAAAGATTGATTTTCAATTATTATTCTATGAAATTTTCATGTTCAAACCCTCCATTTTGAAAATATTTAAATGAATTCCATATTTTTCTATAGTCTAAACTATATTAAATTTTAAATATTTCATTTTTAATGATTGAACTTGTAATGGGGGCCTGATTTTCAAATGCATGCCAGAGGGTCATTTTTCGTCAAAAATATTCAATGCAATAATATATTGTTGGAAGTGGGAGAAGATTAACTTTCCAAATATGGGATCAAAATTTGCATAGGTATTCACTAGTATAGGCTATAAGAAGATCTGTAATTTTTGGGGCATTCTTAGTAGAATGGGAACAGTTCATCATTAAACATCAAAATCAGTTGGAAAGTAGTCATTGAAGTTTATTGAAGCCAAAATTTGGGGTAAATAATTCTGAAAGCTTTATCTTGCCTCTAGAAGTCATTTAACAAGCATTTTTTCCCCCCTTGCTTTGATCTCAAATCTATAATTAAAGTTAGTTACACTTTTCAATGATTCTGAACATATTTTCAAAGCTTTCAACAATAGCAAAGAAAATATTTGATTTTTAGTTGTAGAGATAGAGCAAAGAGATGTTTTGCACCTGCAAAAGGAAGTTTTCCAAGGGGTCAAATGATGACATTTGATCTGATTAAAGATTTCTTCCCTTCTATTTAGTCTCTTCTTTCCTCTTTCTCAATGGTTATTTCTAATTTATCTGGGAGACCACATTGTTGGATCTAGAATTGTGATTCCACCATTTTCTTTAGCATTTCTCTTGTAATGAACAACAAGTAATAATAATACATATAGTTTTGATCTATTCGGCAATTTTATGATTTAATTTCATGCATCTTATTGTATTTGTTTCAAGGAAATGAATAAAAGTGCAGCAACAAGTTAATCTTCTATTTGAGTTTTGTCTCTTGTTCATGATATTTATGATCTTTTGTGATATATGTATAAGGTGCATATTTTCTAGTTGCAATCTATTTCAGATCATATATGTTCATGCTATTTTCTTATGATTCAAGGAGTCATGTAAATGCTTATTTTATCATCATAAGGTTGTTGATATCATGAAGGGATAGGTCAAGTATGAGATTTAGAAAGATGTGGATGCAAAATTCACAAGGTGAATGGATAGATCATAAATTCTTGATGTATGGGATTTGTCCATGACTTTTAGAGATGTGTGTTAAGGGTTTATGAAATTTCCCAATAGATAAGGCACAGATCAACTACAAGATCAAAATGCTATGTTGTTCATATCATGTTTATGCTAAAATCAACATCATTAATCAAATATCGTTTCCCTTTAATGTTGAAGGAAATGAAAAGTGTTGCCTTCACTTGGCTTATTAGGTTCTTAGGTCATGTTATTAGCTATTTCATGTCTAGGATCTTTGCATAAGTGATAGAAGATTAAGGTTTTTATCTGCTTTTTTATATTCAAGTGTAGCTTTTAGCACTAGTACCATATAAATAAATTTGAGGTCCACTTGCCTAGGTTTTCCAGAGCCTAAAGTATAAAAAAGGTCTAGCATTATAGTTGGCCAAGTGTTTGAAAGGGTATGTTGTAGATGGGAAGTAGCTACCCCTAGATGTATCTTGTTCTCATTAGGGTAATTTAAAACCTTAACATTTGAAAACACCAACAAAATAGGATAGACCACCAACCTTAGCAATGACTTATTCATTAATCTCAAATTATATCCCATTCACAATCACCTACTTATTATTCCAATTGTTGACAAATTCCATGGATTCAAACTCATTGTAGCCCTCAATATACTACATAAATTGAACCATACCAACCTTATCAATTAAGTCCAAGTAGAGTGGTTATACTTCTCGATGGAGCTAGACTAAATTTGAACTAGGTTTCCACCCATTTCTTCACTCTCTCCTAGGTCCTCAATGTAATCCTTAGAAATTTTTGACATTACACTAACTATCTCACAATACAGACTAAGAAAACTAGTAAGGCCAACACATAGAAAATTGTGAATGAGAAGCTTTGAATGGTGATCATGTAAATGAAATGGACCCATGTAATAATTACCCAGTATGAGCATAGACCACAAGGAATCATAATGAGCATTGGTACTCTCCATCCAATGCCAAACACATCTTCTTTTTATAGTGATGCATGTACTTTCATTATTTAAAATAATCATCCTCCTACTCTTGAAAAGATCGCACTAAATCTTCTTAAAGTTGTCATTGCACTTAAGGAAAATATCTCTTCCATATTGATTACCACTTAATGGACTAATCAAAGCCCTTCTATATTTAATAATATTATGACCAAGTTTTGGAAAGGCACCCCAAATAACGATTTTGAAAAAAGTGGTAACTTTATAATAATACCTAATTGACACCATAGGATTATTTTATAGCTTTTAAAATTAAAGCATGAATATGAGCTGACAGATCATCAAATTTATCCCAGCTATACATGTTGACCATCGTAACATCTACCACATAATTATCTTCATGGTAGATGTGTTATATAGCCACTTCCCAAAATCTCAAGATGAGGGTATGGGCATCCTTAATGACTTGGGTAATATTCTAACTAATTTAATTTTTCTCTTTAATTGCCTCAATAATAAGTTGTGAATTTCCCTCGATAACTAATTTTTAAATTATAATTAAATTTTTAGGCTTAAACCCCCAAAATAATCCCATAGATTCAATAAAGTTGTTGGTATTCTCATCACACTTTCTAGAATAAACCACTACCAAATTCCCTTTGTCATTCCTTATAATGCCCCATGCCATTGCAAATCCTTCCTTTGTAGATGCATCAAAGTTAAGCTTGAACTCAGGGTGGTGGTGGGCAGGGGGTTATTTCCATCTCACACAATGTCTAGCCAAAACATTGGAATTATCAAACTTAGAAATCAAATCAAAAAATTCCTAGTTGTCCAAAATAAAACATTCATGAAGCACTAGAGGATGGGGAGGGGTTTTCCATCTCCAATGGGGAATGTATTCATGTAAAAGGTTAACAATCATCTGAAGGGTAATCAACTAAAGATGCAATTATTTCTCTCTTTCCATAACTATCAGCACATGTGTGAGGATAAAACTTTTCATAACAGTCTAATGATGGGGTTGGTGGCAAGAGCTTCCCAACCCATAATGAATTGTTAAAGATCACCATTGAAAACCCATTGAACCTCAGACCTATGCAAAATTCCCATCCACACCTCCTTGACATAGGTGCAATGTATCAAAATATGAGTGATATTCTCTTCATCCTTATGACAAAACACACACCTTTTGAGAAATTGAAACCCTCTTCTCTTGAGGTTATCAATTGTGAGAATGCTCTTGTGAAGTACAACCTACCATAAGAAGGCTTTCTTTGGAATTATTCTTGGATTCTAAACATATTTCTAGTTCCTACACTCCTCATGACCAATAATAATATTATAGGAAGATTTATCACTAAATTCCATAGAGGCATTAAGGTCCCAAACAACCAAGTCCTCTAAAGGGAAAGCCAAGATCCTAGTTCTTTCCAATAATTATTGAAGTTCTTGAGATAGATTCTAGTTGGGATCAACTGATCTAACTTTATCCACTTCCTATTATTATCTATATAGTTTCTCAAACATAACCCAAGATGGTTTCCACACACATTCCTCAATAGATTAAATTGAGATTTCTATAGGGCTATACCTATCCAATTTTCCTCCCAAAATTAATCTTATTATCATTCCCAATTACCCATCTAATACCATTCCTCAAGAGTTTCTAACTATTAATAGTATTAGGCAATATTCTAAAGCTAGGTGGGAGGTCATTATTTTCAAGGTTGTGTTGGAAAGAATTTTCCCTCTAGTATTTATCTTTCATGATTCTTCACCACCTTTCCACACTCCAAATCAATACCATGCAACCTTCACCATAAGTGCCCTATCAAGGTAAGCAATTCTCCTCATGTTTAGTTTCCTTGTGATTTTGGTTTGCACACATTCTCCCATGCCACAAGGCTCATCCTAGAATTCACTTGCATTCCTGACTAGACAAAATTGCATTAAATTTTCTCTATAGTGTCCCTAACTTTTCTAGATATTTTAAATAGGGATAAGAAATAAAAATAAATACCTTGCAAGAAGGCCATGAGAAGTTGCAACTTAATAGTACTTCTTAAAACTTTACTCATCCATGTAGAAAGCTTCCTTTGCATACACTCCACAATCGACTTCTAGAACTAGGAAGTGACCTCCTCAATAGTAAGGGGTGACCCATGATAGGTGTCTAGGATTTTTTCCATTTGAAACTATAATTCTCTAGTAATTATATCTTGTAGGATCCTCTCAGTATTGAAGAAATAAATATTTATCTTATGATAGTTTATGTGTTTGCCCAAAACTTTAGTATAATCTTCCTAGAGTTCCATCTAGCATCTAGCTTCTTTGATTGAAGAAATACCATAGATAAAGGTATCAACCACAAACTATTGGAGGACCTCAGGAGGGAGAGTATATGCTAGTTTGATACCTTTTATCTGACCCTACTCCATCATAGTCAAAAAAATTCTTCCCAGCACCTCTACCATAATGATGAACAAGTAGGGGGAGAGGGGATCCCCTTGTCTCAACCAACTAGAATATTTAAAGAATTATGATAGGGCTGCATTAAGAAGAACCAAAAATTGGATAGAATTGATGACCTACTTAATCAACATGATAAATTTCTCCCCAAAGCCTAGCATTGCTAAAATATCAAAAAGTAAATTATGCCTTACTTTGTCATATGCTTTAGAATATCAAGTTTCAATGCCATACCTAGGTTCTTACTCTTATCCATATAATATAGAGTTTCATGGGAGATAATAGAAGCACCAAATATCTTTCCACCCAAGAAAAACCCATTCTAAGATGGGCTAATAAAATTATCCAAGATTGGTTTCAACCGTTTCAACAAAATTTTGAATAAGATTTTACACACCATATTGCAAAGGTTGGTTGACCTAGAATCCTCTATTCTAGTGGGCTCACAAACTTTTGGAACTAAGAAAATATAAGTCTAATCAAGAACCTTTAGGAATCTTCCTTTGTTTATGAAATCTCTAGCTACATGGATGAGGTCATATTTTACGATTTCCCAAAATTCTTGGAAGAAAGAAGGTGGAAACCCATCAAGGCCCATGGCCTTAATGGCTCCCATGGAGAGGAGAGTTTCCTCCACCTCTTGTATTTCCACCTTTTTGATCAAACCATTATTCATATCCCCATTCACTACCAAGGTAATGATTCTCAATAATTTCTCACTTTTATTTCTATCTTGAGGATGCATAGGTTGATTATAGATGCCCTGGAAGCATTTGGTATCCTAGTTTCCAAGATCCACCTCCTCAATAAGTTCCTAATTCTAGTCATCTAACATTTTGATTATAATGTTACATTTTTTGTTCTTAGAGGAAGACCTATGAAAGAAGACAATGTTCCTATCCACTTTTGCAAGCCATTTAAACTATGATCTCTATTCCAAAAGATCTCTTCCCTCCTTACAACACCCTTCCATTTACATCTCAATTATTTTCTTCATAGATAGTTTCTTCAGATCCATCTTGACTGACCATCATGTTTTGATTATCCTCGAGATTCTTCTTAATGTCCTTTTTTTGGTTGAAAATATCTCTAAAGGTTGATTTACTCCAATTTCACACTTCCCTCTTAATGATTTCCATCTTTCTTGCAATCTTGTACATGGACATCCCTTCCACCTAGCTGTTCTATCACAGTATGGTAATTTACCAAATTGTGTGGGTGAATTATGCCACATAATCTCATGCGTGAGTGGTTTGTATCCTTAAGGGATGCATTTAGTCCAACTAAAAAATATCATGGAATGATCATAAATTTTCATAGGGAATGCCTATAGAGAAGATAAAGGAAGAATGTTCTAGTTAGTAGAATCAAACTAGGTCTAACCTAACTTGGATGAGGTTCTTTCCCATTTTGTTATTAGACTAAGTAAAGGAGGAGTCTTGGAGGTCACTGTCTAGGAGGTCATTGTGGCTAAGAAAATCACTCAAATTATACATGTTATCATAGTAATCCTCCAATCCTCCCATTTTTTAGTAGGATAAAGGGGCATGTTGAAGTCACCAACACAAATTGTCTGAATAACCTTTAGAAAATCTAGAAACCTAGAAGCCTCATCCCAAACTTGTAGCCTTCCAACCCTTGTGTTGGGAGCATATAAATTTAAAAAATAGCCATCTAAGATCTTTTTCAATAAACTCAACCACCAAGAAATGAGGATCTTATAAAACTAAGAGAAACCTTATTGGGGTTCGATATAGTAGAAATTCCTCTAGAAGCCCTAGTCTTCTCACTATAAGAAAAGCTAGCACCAGTCCAAATGTAAGTTATCAAACTTTTAAAATTCCATACAATCATTTTTACTTCCTAAATAAGAATAATATCCACTTTGTGCTCTATAATCTTCTTCTTAATAACATACTACTTCCTATGGCTATTGAGCCCCCTAACATTCCAAGAAATGATCTTCATTTCATATGTCTCCTAGTATCTTCCAAGATAAGTTGATTATGATGATAAATATCCCTTGCAATTGCTTTTAACCTAATGGATTTCTCTGGGGGTCTCCTAACCTTAGAATTAGAGCCTACATCAATTTAATAGTTCCACATGTCTTCTTTTTCACGATATTCTATTCCTCATCAAGGTCCTCCATAGGATGGGTAGGTGGCTACAGATAGTGCAGTCTTGGTGTAGATGAGAAAAGTGCTTCCTCATTGATTAGAAGGACCACTATCTGGGAGCTTATAGGTGAAGGTCACTCCCCCCACTTCAACCCACCAACCTCCCTCTCTACTAAAAAACTCAAGATGTCACCCATACCATCCTTAGAGTCTCCCACAACCATGTTAGGGGTCATCCCTATAAGGACTTGCCTTTCCTCCACCTATGGGAGAACCAAAACCTTCTCTTCTAGCCTTATGGATTGGCTAACCATATGAATCTGAGCCCCATAATTTTTCACCTTCTTCTAGGCTCTCTTAAAACTCCTCCTTACATTTCTTTTCTAAAGAGAATACTAGATTAGCTAGGTATTTAGATAAAGGGTAGTCCTATATCACCGTTTTGTCCTCTATAATAAAATGAGTCTCTCTCTCCTTATTTTCCTCCTCTTCCCCTTGGTTTAAGGGAGAGTGCTAGAGTACTCTCATGGAGTAGTGGAATCCTTTAGGGTCACCTTCTCCCTACCTTTCTTCCCTTTCCCCAGCTCCTTATTCAGAGGATAGTAAAAAATATGGCCGTATAAAGAGAAGTGGTGATAGAACAAAGAAAATTCTCTTATATGATAGTTAAGTCCAAACTCTCCATTTTGATTTTAAAACCACTACACTAGGAAACATTTTTTTGATGGAAATATTCACATAGAATCTTGTGAACACTAGTTTGTATTTTCTTAAAGTGACACTATTAGTTCTAATAAAATGCCCAAAAGAATCACCAATCCATATGAATACGTTTTCATCCCAAAACTCTAGCATAATACCATGGAGTTGTACATGCCCAAAGCAACAGGGTGGGGGGATTATAGCGATATTAAACAAACTAGTGACATATGGAGGTGGTGTGTAGCTAGGTGAAACCAAGGTCTCATTTTGTCCAAACTCAATAGAAGCTTGCCAAATCTCTAAGACCTCGCCAAAATGGGGTACACATCTTCTTCAAATGGAAAGCTAAAAAAATTATCCTCCTAGAAGCACAAAAATGCTGACCAAACGTTTAAGTCTCCACTTTGTACAAAACCATTTCCTTACCATCTTGATGGATGAACAAAAAGAAAACAAGAAAACAACCAAAGTCTAGGGAAACCTGAGTGAGATATTCTCAACCACTAAATCTAGTACACTGATCCCTAAGCCATCTTTACCATAAGAAATCTTGGGTATCACGTCCAATGCCAAAAGACCTTTGTGGCCAAGAAACACATTCTTTGAACCTAGTTTGGGGATCTCCAGCTTCCATAAGTTAACATTATTCTAGGTTTCCTTGGGAGAAGAACAACTAAGAAAATCCAAATCATCTTGCATGCAAGGGGACCCAACTAATACCTATAACCTAAAATTGGGGGGATCAATATTAGAGGATTGCGTAGAAAGGGAAAAGGCTTAGATCTAGACATAGCAGTGTCCAATCTGGCAAAAGAGGGGATGGGGGGTGGGGAGGGTAGGGGGTGCTTGCTAGAAGCACACACCATGGGAAAGAGTTGCAAAGCTCATTCAAAAATGATCATATAGGAGGCATAGGATGGTAACTTTCAATTTGTTGATCATGAGGTGGATACATGATTTTTTTTTCTCTTTTATATGTGGAATATTATAATTATGGAGAGAATGATAAGTTACGATTAAATGACTATTTATATTAAACTTTTGCACTTACATTGTTTTATTGGTATATGTGTGTTATGATAATTTTTTTATTTTTTATTTAACTATTACAGTGAGAGTGATTACTCAGTCTCTAATTATATTTGTAATAATTCACTTTATTAAAATCAATAATCCAATGTTGAGCCATAGGTAGCCTTGTGTATGTCATTATTTTTGTGTCTATATTTTTCTTTATTTTTATATGAATTTAGTCAAAGGGGAGTATAAAAATTTACCTTATAAAAAATAATCAAGCTTATTATTTTAAAAGATATTTCTACCATTCTATTTAACTAAATAAAATTTAAAATTTATTTAAATTAAAATTTTCTTTTCGAAATAAATAAAATTTATCAATGAAAGAGATAAAGGCACTTATTACCATATAATTCAAGGTTTTGCACAATACTTTGTGGTAGTATTTTGAAAGAATCTTTGGCACCATTAAAGAGTGAGGGTTTTTTCAAAAGGGAAAATATATAGTGATAGAAAACATTGAGGTATCTTCGAGACAATGGAATTATTCAATTTGAGGATTTCTCATATAATTTTATTATAGAAAATAAGTGTATGGAATGAAGAATCAAGTTTGAGAGGATCTTGGAGGAGAGTAGAAAAAATGAGCTCATATTAAAAAGATAGTTGTAGTGAATTTCAAAGTAAAAGATTGAGTAAGAAGCACATAAAATAATTGGTATAATATTATTTTATGAACTTTTATTTTCCATCAATTTTATGTAAATAATTTTGGAATCTAATGTTATTTGAAATTTTCTCTCCCTATTTGAAAATGACATTTTGTTAGTAAAAGTTTAATTATTGTTTATACATATGCTTCCACATTATATTTATAAATAACAAACCTTTATATCCATATATCATTTTAAAGTTACTTTCCACTCCATGCACTTTCTCATATTGTAACAACTTACAAGTTTTATGATCCTTTATGAACCTTTTCATCTATATAAATTATCTATATCCTTCTATCCTCTACAAATTTATCTTACTACTAGGTGTAGCATCTTAAATTGTAACAATTTATAATTTTTTTCCATACTTAGGTCCTATTTTAGTGTACAAGGATTCCATACCAATTATGCTTGAAAACACACTAATTTCACACACATTTTTGGAATCCTTGTATCAACATTAATCCAAAATTAAAATTTTGAAGTTTTTTGTCTTGTAAATTATGACCCAAGACATATGGGATGACAGAAGTCATTCCCTCTATCAGGAGGTTCCAATCACACACTAACTTGAACCTAAATGTAAACTATTTTTGGCTTCCTCATCTACTTTTGGTAGACAAAGGGTGACTCCCACAAGAAGGGGAAATCCCACTAACCCTGTACACTCTAGGTCCCTCACTAAATTTTTTTTGGTTAAATTTTTTTATGCACATTAGTAGCTTTTTTTTTTTTCTCAAATATGGTCTAAGAATTTGTATATCAATTTTTTTATTGTATTTATACACAAATTTCCTCTATCACATCCCATCTTATCCCACTTATTTTATTTCTTCATTTCAAAATCCATAACCAATTTACTTTTACTCAAAGGAGGAAAATCCTACTCCCATTTAGTGCTTATATTTCCTTAAGCCTAGTGGGCACTTTGAGAATGAAAGAAAGATGGAATTTTGATGTGATGGTTCCTATCTTGTTTGATCATTATAGCGAAAACTCATTCCAACCCTTTTCCTTTTTCTATGAACCCATTTTTTTCATTATACATCATTCATCTGTTTGAATATAACCTTATAATAAAGTGAATTTCTATCACATTTACAAGTTTGCCAGATTACCTTTTGATCTTTCAACCACCCTTCATCTTATGGACCTAAAAGATTGTTATGAATCATATTTTTATTTTATCTATGTATCAAGTAATTAGTTATTCTAAACCTTTTCATTTGAAGTATGTGTACTACTGCAGGGCATGATTATTAAATCTAAATGAAATGCAATTTAAGTTATTGAATATTTACAAGGGATAAATGTACAAAGATGGAGGACCAAAAGAGGTCTTTAAGTGGCCACTTTTTTATATAAAAAATTAAAGATTTTAAGAGTTTTAATGGCCTAAATGTACTTTGCAAATTACTAATGTTTTTCTTTTAATAATAGGGCTCATACAAAAAGTGGGTACGCTTTAGTAGAAATGATAACATAGAATCTTGAAAACTATCCCCACATAGAAACTTAATTTTTCTTCTTCTTTTGAAAATCACCTTAATGTACAATTAACTTACATGATATATTTTATGCCTAATTTTTTTCTAATTATTTTAATGAATATATAATTTTCACCAATTTTCAAATTGAAAACATCCTAAAGATTAAATATTAAATTTGTTCTATTTTTTTTGGAATGTGTGTAGAATGGAGTCTATAGAAATATAATGTATAATAAATTTTTGTGAAATATTAAAAAATGACTATTAAAAACCATACATAGCTTTATGATGGAAAATAGAGAGACTGTCACAAGTTGAATTCTCTTAATATTTCTACTAGGGGCAAATTTATCTTCATAGTAAATGTCTTCCTATTGAAAATATTCATTTCCAACAAGATTTTCTTTGTATTATTAACTAGCCTATATTTCTTGTATGCTATTTTGAAACCATAATTGCATCTTATGAGATTATTTCATGTAATAAGGTTGAGAAGATTCCACCTTTCATTTTCATTTGAGACTCATTTAGCATCTATGCATTTCTTACAATAACGCTAACTAAGTGACTCATGAGTTGTGTCAAGCTCACTATCATTCTAGAATAAACTTATGAATGCTAGATTTGTCATTTTTCTTGCATGACTTTGTTCTTATGGAAAGGTCTAGAAGAAAATTAGCTAGGAATCCTTAATGGTGGTTTAAAATAATTTCTCATGTTAATGCTACTATTGATAAGAAGGTTCACTCCTCAATAACAATAACACTAACAAATGATTCACTTTTCAAATGAACTTTGTTTTATTGAGAAAAATTATTGAGTGCATCATATAATTGTGAGAGACATTTATGAGGAGATAAGAGATAATTATTATGCTAATATATATATATATATACTTCATCAATGAACACATCTTGTCTCTCATAAATATTTTTTCTTAAGATCCATTAGATGTTGATCTTTTAAGGTCACACTATAACATAAAATAATCACTAGAATGTCTTTGCATAAAGTTGATTACTTAAATAAGTTGGGACATGTATATATGTAGTATATCCAAACACTTAGAGATATGAAATTGATTAGGTGTAACTGCTCTAGTCATCTCATAGTATTGTACTCTTTAGGATCATAGTAGGAGGTCAATTGAGTAGATACATAGATATTTGCACTAGTTTTGATCAAAATCAATCCTCCAAATTGGTTGTGCCAAGAATGCACTAAGTCATCTCTATGATAATCCAATTCTTTTTTTTTAGAACACTATTCTACTTTAATGTATATAGAGAGAAGTCAAGTTTTTTTGGTGACATGACTTTTTAAGAACTCCTTAGAAGTAAATTCCCCTTTGTCCTTACATTTCATAAAAGGAGAAGAAGGGGATTTATAGACCATTATAAAACTTGATAGTAGAAGTTCTATAAATGGGAAAATTCATTACTCTCCATTGTAAGAAAATACACTCAAGTACCGTTAAGAAGTAAAGTCCAAACACAACTAGAATCAGGAAGGGTGAATCAATTTTGAGAAATTAAAATTAAATTCAAAATTATTATTGAATAGGGAAACCCTTGATGATAGGTGTTATGGTTCCAAAAAAAAAAGCCCTATTTTCAACTACAAAAATGGGGACCTCCCCTTTTTTTCCTCACAAAAGCTCATTCCTCAAAATAGGGTATCTTCCAAGGTGCCTTAGGGAGTGGAAATTTTGTAGTTTAGGTAAGGTCTGGTCAGCTAACATCATTATTACCCACTAGTACATGTATACTAGTGTTTGTCTTTTGTGTAGGTCATCATGGCATCTTCATCATCTATAGCACAAAAAATTATCATGGTATTGCATATGCATATTCAATAGAGGTGCCTTGAGATTTTAGATAGAAGAAGTAGGAGGAGTTTAAGTCTATAAAAATGTTGGACAATTAATGTGGCTAAATCATAAAAAATATCAAAATAAGTACTCTGGAGTGCTCCCAAACCCCATTTAAGAAAAACCTAGAAATCATTTTCAAAATTGGGAACTTTGATTTTTGGGTGAATTGAGCACCTTGCGTAATTCCTTGAAGGTACACAGGTGTGTAGGTGCACAATTTGATGACTAGGTGAAGGAATTGTCTCCAGAAGGTGTGAAGGTGTGAAGATGTGTAGGTGTGTAAGTGCATAGGTTTGCATTATAATTTTGAAATAATCATAAGTTGAAGGACTCCAAAAAGTGTGCATGTGTGAAGGTGTGCAATTCTAAAATCTTGAAGATGCCTAAGGTACCAAAGATGCTAAAGTGCATAGGTGCACAATTTTATAAGTTTTGAAGAACAAAGAGCATAGGTGTCCAAATGGGCCTAAAT